>SNQN01000788.1:0-30116 GCA_008642245.1 Bassia scoparia | reverse complement strand
AAATATTATTTGTTGCGGTTATGGTAAAAAACCGCAGCAAATAGGGACTATTTGTTGCGGTTATTGATGCGGGTTAGTCATTTGATGCGGGTTCATTTGTTGCGGTTGAAAACCGCAGCAAATAAGCCCTAATTAACCGCAACAAATGAGYTTTTTTCTACTAGTGCATTAATAGGATATTTTTCATGATAGATATATTAAAAGCACTTAAAAACKCTATAATTCTACTCCATCCGTTCCCTTTTGTTGGTCTCGTTTTCCGAAATGGAATTCCTAAATGTTTGTTTTAATTTGTTTAAAATCTTTAAAAAATGGATCTGGATCGGGTCTTACACTAGGACCCTCACTCGGATTCATTTATCCATCCCTACAAAAAAAACTCATTTTAGGGACGGACAAAATCCATCCATAAATAGGCAAAACCCGTCGCTAAAGTGATTTAGCGACGGATTCAGTCCGTCCCTAAAACCTTCGTCGCTAAATCACTTTAGCRACRGAAATATGAAATCCGTCCCTAATTTAGGGACGGAAAATAAAAAATCCGTCCCTAAAAGTAGGGACGGTTAGGGACAGATTTTTRTTTCCGTCCCTAAAAAAATTTCAAATTTTGGGGTGATTACTCTTAATCACTTCTTAACCACCCATTCATCACCACTATTAATAGCAACTCGTCCAGCTCTTGAGAGGATGACTTTAYGACGGTCGTCCAAAAAACGCCCACCACTATGGATGACCTCAAAGTCACCAACCAATGCCCCAACCAATTACTCCAAATACCAACTTGTATACTTTATTCAACAAAATTTTTTAATATGTACTGGTAGAATTAGCTACAGATTCTAAAATCCGTCCCTAATTTAGGGACGGATTTTAGAATCCGTAGCTAAATTTATGATTTTTCTTATACAGTGTAATGGTTGAGGTAGTAGGAAAATTAGGGATGGAATTCAAATCCGTCCCTAATTTAGGGACGAATTTACTGAAATTCGTCCTTAATTTAGGGACTTGACCATCCATGGGGATGCACGTCGCAATTCGTCCCTAATTTAGGGACGGAATTCAAATCCGTCCCTAACTTAGGGATGGATTTTAGGGACTTGACCATCCATGGGATGCTCGTCGCAATTCCGATCAGTTTGATATTGTATGGGCCTCATTCAGACACTCGTAGAGAAAGTTACGAACAAAAAACCGTAACTTGCACATTTATTTAGGGACGGAAAATTAAAATCCATCCCTAATTTAGAGACGGAAAATTAAAATCCGTCCCTAAATTTCCCACTCTTTTTTGCTTCTAAGCAATATTATAAATTTAGGGACGGATCAGAAATTCGTCCCTAATTTAAGGACGGATTCAAATCCGTCCCTAAACTTCCGTCGCTATACGAGCTTTTTGTTGTAGCTCATTTTTTAAAAAATATATAATATAAAATATGTTGGATGATAGTAATATTACTGAATGATGTACTAATCCATTATTTTGATAGTTTGACCCCAAACTAATTATATTCTAAATCAAAGTATATTTGTCTTCGAAATTTTGTTTTTCGAATACGTTAAATCTTTAATCATGTATAATTGCCTGAAACTCACGAATAATGGGAGACGTGAGGAAGATATATGTTGTTTTAGGCTTTTTTAATCAAAATTTGGTTAAATATTTGTTGTTTTTCATTTGAAGTAAAAATTTAAGAAAGAATCCATTTAGGACCCAGATCCATACGGATCTAGATTCGAGTTCTAAAAATTAGAACCYTAATGGATCTGGGTAGGATCAGAATCATACCCTAAAAAACGGACCTAGGTCTGGATCCTAGAGGACCCTACCCGAATTTGGTCCATTGCCATCACTAAATAGGGGGAAACACGTGAGAGCCAGAGGAGAGGGTGGTTGTATATTGCTAGGTGGGAGAGAATTGCACCTAAATTTGYGAACATAGTAAGGGTTTCGACAAAGGTTGAAAGGCAATCCACTAGTAAAGAACATCCTTGCTATTTCAGCATCCAACTGTTTTCGAGCTTGTATATCAAAAGCTTTGGAGATTGGGTTGACAAATTTTCTTTTCTTGGAATTTGAAGTTGGTGGAAGAGAAATTTGATAAGACAAGGATTGTTTAGGAAGTGGTGGTCTTTTTGGTTGTTTAGATTCTTTATATTCCTCGGCTTCTCTTTTTATAATTTACTCATTTGCATCCTATCCTCATTTGTTACATTAGGACATTGCTTAATTCCACCTTTTACAACACCCATCAAATGTGATTTAACTCTATCATATAAACTACTCTTTATTGTTTGCAAAAGTTGCATTGCCAAGAATAATTACTCCCACCACCACGCAATTTATCCCCTTTAACAACATATTTCAACAAAGGATATAAAATCAACCTCTTCAATTGTAACATCATCACTAACATTGCATGAATCAGAGGCACTAGCCCCACTATTAGACATACTTCTTGAAATACAAACAATCACAACAAACTTGTATGTATATGTATATGTATATATATATATATATATATATATATATATATAAGAGAGAGAGGAGAGGAGAGAGAGAGAGAGAGAGAGAAGAGTCAGATCCAGTGAAAACCACATTTATATGAAACGTGAAAACAAAATAACTGAATACATTTTATATTTTAAGGGTAATACAATCAGTAAAGGGTACACAAGACTTTTCTACTGCTGATGAACATACACGCGTACCCCTTTAAACCTTAAATGTACCCCAGATTGAAATACAAGTATATACATAGATTAAATCGTGACTGTCCATCTCGAAATCCTACTGTAGGGCTTCGCCCCGCCTTAGGAGGGCTGCCTCAGCTTCATGTCATGGAGTTGAGCCATGGAATCCGCATGTGAAATGCGTTGGGTGTCGGCGAATTGAGGGGATCGCCACCGTCACCTATATAGTTATTCACGACGCCCGAACATTGGTGCAATTAATGGCCCCACGTCCAATCAATAACCAGTCTTGGTTCGGGGACATGGTACGAATCAGATCTGTAACCCAATTCGCCCGCATTACCCTCTACTCGGTCTCATTGTAGTTCCATAAATCATAACAATTGAATTCAAAAGAGCCTATTGATTTGACTTTGAAAGTGCATTGATTACTAGGTGGGTTGCTATTATGAACAAACCAAGACTTCTACAATGGATAAGGCGATCACTTGATTGTTTTCAATGTTAATAAGGTGCTTAGAAAAACCGGTCGCTTCATGATTATCTGACTTTATGTGACAAACGATTAAATTCCGGTCTTGTTTAAGCAATATATACAAGTGTGGTAAAAGATATAACATAAGACATAAAAACAAAGGTTAGTAAGGCATAATATGTATGTATGTCCTCTTCACCTTGTCACTGCAAACAATCGAATTGTTAGAATAAAAAACTCAAAGGAATCGCCTTTCGATTGAATTGCTAATTGAGACAAGCAAACGCGTTAGTATTGACAATAATGAATGTATAATAATGCGAAGATTGAAAACAAAAAACCAAGGAAACAATGAAAATATAAGAAAAACCTACATATTTACATGAAACCATTAACAAGTGAGTTTCTACATTGCTTTATTGAATTAAAAACTCATAACAATGGTTAGTCAAATTAAAAGAGAAAAGGAATTGAAAAAGAGTGAAAGAAAGGTTTTGGTGAGTAATCTCAGATTATCCCTTATTTCGCTTGTTGATTCGAAGAGAATCGATGCTTTGAATTGAAAACGAATGTATTTTGAGTGTTTTGAGAGTGTATAGATGTGTCTCGTGACTGTGTGAAGTGTATTGAAAGTCGTGTCAAGTGAAGGTTTGAAATCGTGAATTGTGCGTCTCTTGAAGCTGTCCGACTGAGCAAGGCAGAGAAGTATTTATAGGCATGAGCAAAACGAGGCAAAAGCAACCCTGCATATATACGCTGGATATTGAGCGTATATACGCTCATGGAGCGGATATACGCTCATCCCAGCGTATATACGCTTCATTTTACATGGATTTTTGGCAAATTCGTATGGTAAGGTTGAGCGTATATACGCTCAAATGGAGCGTATATACG
Source organism: Bassia scoparia (assembly GCA_008642245.1). NCBI lineage: Eukaryota > Viridiplantae > Streptophyta > Magnoliopsida > Caryophyllales > Amaranthaceae > Bassia > Bassia scoparia. The sequence goes on along the minus strand of SNQN01000788.1, from coordinate 26,056 downwards.
CTCATCAGGAGCGTATATACGCGCCATTTCAGCGTATATACGCTCAATGGTTGAGTATATATTATTCCAAAAACCTCGATATGTTTTGATTCCTCCGATTTTATTCGTGATTTCCCTTGATCGACGCACCTAGACACCCTTGCTCTCCAAGCAAGGATTCTAGAATGTTCTAGAAGTTCCACGTATTCCGGATATTTTTCTAATTTCACGTATTTCTGCGTATTCTGCGTATTAAATATTGCAAAATTCATAGAAAATCATAAAAATCAGAAAATAATTTAAAAATATTGGCGGATCAGAAAAATGTGACCACAATGATGGAAAACAAAAAGCCACGAGAATCACCAGCGTGACTTGTTTGAAACCTTTGAAAACCTTTGAGTTTATCGAGAAAACCGAAGAAAACATGTTTGCCTTGTATGTGACCTTTGCTCAATAATTCGTATACGACCTCACGTATTTCCAACTTTTGTGAGTTCAAAGCATCTTTTCTGAGTCGAAACGAACGCCGAGACGCGGTATGTTTCATCACGGATTACCCATTTGGGAGAGCACATTTTCAGTGTCTACAGAAGCCCACTTTGACTGAGTCTGGAGAGACGATAGTTTGTAAGACGAAAGTCAAAGTATTCGATTCGGGACGGGAGAACAACTCAAGACAGTTCTGCGACCCTGAGTTACCCTTTTCCTCTGGGTACCTGCAAAACAAAGGTAGTTTTACTGTAGCCGTGTCCCATGCGGTTTGATGTGCTTGTATGTGTCTGAGTCCTTGAGCGGTCATTTCCCCGTTCGGCTGACTGAGAAAATGCAGGCGCGTCCATGCTTTCAAAGAATGAGCATTGGCTTGAAAACGATAGCCCTAATTCAGGATTAAGGACTACCTTGGTGACGACATAGGTCTGTTTTTAGTTCTAGCGAAATTTGCATGTAATGTTGACTTGTAACTTGTGACCTTGATATGAGAGAGGGACAGGATCATTGATTTTGAAAGAGTCTTTGAATTTGGAAGGCCTTGTCTAGGTCTGGTTTTAGACATAGTTGAAAGAGTCATTGAAGGAGTCTTGTCTAGGTCGGTTTTAGACATGGTTTGAGAGAGTCGTTGAAGGAGTCTTGTCTAGGTCTGGTTTTAACATGGTTTGAAGAGTCCTGTGAAAGTGGCTTGTCTAGGGTCTGGTTTTAGACATGTTGGAGAGAGTCATTGAAGAGTCTTGTCTAGGTCTGGTTTTAGACATAGTTTGAAAGAGTCATTGAAGGAGTCTTGTCTTAGGTCTGGTTTTAGACATAGTTTGAAAGAGTCATTGAATTTGAAAGGGTCTTGTTCTAGGTTGGTTCTAGACATAGTTTGAGAGAGTCATTGAAGGTGGCTTGTCTAGGTCTGGTTCAAGACATGATTTGAGAGAGTCTTGTCTAGGTCTGGTTCTAGACATGATTATTGAAAGTGTTTGTCTAGGTCTGATTCTAGACATGATTTGAAAGTGACTTGTCTAGTCTGATTCTAGACATGACTTGAATGTGACTTGTCTAGGTCTGCATTCTAGACATGATTTGAAAGTTACTTTGAATTTGAAAGAGTCCAGTCTAGGTCTGGTTCTAGAATGAAAAATGATACTAGAGTCTAATCCTATAGTACCAAGTGCAATTGAAGAGTGATTAGAGAAAGGTGACATTTGACGTGACTTGACTTAACATTGGCGAGACAGTGACTTTGATTGGAAAGAGACAGGGCCAAAAGTGCTTTTCAGGATTCCTCTTGATAGCAAGAGACTCGAACACGTAATAGGGCTAGGAGACAAGAAGCCCCAACTGGAAATAAGGAGCCATGACACAACGAGCCCCCCAGCGAGACTTTGAGACAACGTGTGTCGGCTTAGAGTCAACATAGGGAAGGTGGATGGATTGTATGGATGTCCCCAATAAGATGTACTGACCAAGTCAGGTGGCTTTACTTCTTTGGGATTGAGTCAATGAGTCCTTGAAGGTGACCAAAGAATAGGCTATGCTGTTCGAGAAATAAAAAGGGTCAAATTTGTGACTAAGGGTCAAAGATGTGGCTAGATGCGAGGTTGGCTAATGATGTAGGTTCAAGTATGAGTCTATGTCAGGTTCTAAACTGGCAAAACCATAATCGAATTCTTAGCAAGTCAAAGCATTCAAGAGCCTCAAATGATTTAATTAATGCTGATGCGTCGAACCTCGAGAAAGGCTTCTACTATCCTTACGGAATCAGACCACCGTAGTTCTGGTTGATGATTTGGACAATGCCTCGTGTGAGAAAATTATTCACGTATTTTCTGCGTATTCTGCGTATTAAATATTGCAAAATTCATAGAAATCATAGAAAAATCAGAAATAATTTAAAAATATTGGCGGATTCAGAAAAATGTGACGCACATGATGGAAAACAAAAAGCAGAGAATCACCAGCGTGACTTGTTTGAAAACTTTGAAAACCTTTGAGTTATCGAGAAAACCGAAGGAAAACATGTTTTGCCTTGTATGTGACCTTTCTCAATAATTCCGAGTACGACCTCAGTATTTCCAACTGTTGTGAGTTCAAACATCTTTTCTGAGTCGAAACGAACGCGAGACCGGTAGTTTCATCACGGATTACCCATTTGGGGAGACACATTTTCAGTGTCACACCTACGGTCAAGATTAAAAGTTTTAGTTTTCACCTAAGGTTTGTGTTTTCACATGATCCTATTCCTATATATAAATATATATATATATATATATATATATATATATATATATATTTATTATATATATAATATAATATATATATATATATATTATAAAACGTGAAAACAAAATAAATGGGTACATTTACATTTAAGGGTACATACAAGCAGTAAAGGGGTACACAAGACTTTCAGCTACTGTTGATGAACAGTACATGTGTACCCTTTAACTTAATGTACCCTAGATTGAAATACAAGTATTACATAAATTAATCTGAATGCCATCTCAAATCTACGGTCAAGATTAAAAGTTTTAGTTTTCACCTAAGATTTGTGTTTCACATGATCCTATTCTTATATAATATATATATAATATAATATATATATATATAATATTATATAATATATATTATATATATATATATATATATATAGAAATACTGCAAGTTATAAACTAAAATCATGGATGCCAACACACAAAATAAAATTAGAAAAATATCAAATGATAACTTTCACAGTTACACTACAATTGTCACAAATACAAATACAAATTAATAATCACAAATACAATTTACAATAGATACAAATTTACATAATAATCAAAATGCATTTATAATATATATAACTATACAAACTTACTAATCCAAACATATACAACAATTGAATCATTAACAAATTAATTAATAGATCTATACCTAGTAAACAATTTGAATAAAAAGGTGAAACTTTGAATAAACAATTACTTGGAGAACGATAAACAACGTCAACAGCGCATCAAGACAACGACGGCGATCGAGCAGCTGTGACGCGCCAACTCCAATCCGGGCCTCCGACGACAATAGGCCAGCAGCCCGTTGCCAAGGAAGAAGAGGATTGCCGAGGTTGCTAGGTTAATTGGGTTTTTTTAGGTGAAAATGTAATAAAAGATTAAAATTGAAGGGTTTTAGGAATAAAAACACGTTTTAATTTCTCAAAAAAGGAGTTCACGTGTCCGATCCGTGTCCCTGTCGTGTTCCCTGCGTTTCCTTCCCGTGTCCAAGTGTTCGAAAAAATATTAAAATATTAAACACGCTATTTGGCATGTTGGACACGGGACACGAAGGTCTAGGGCCGTGTCCGTGCTTCCTAGATAGAATATTATTTCGATCTTCGAAGGGATATACTTTTGAGTACGTGATGAAGTTTATGTTCTAAATCTCTTACAAAGAAGTAGAATATGAAGCCTGATACCAAGTTTCAATATGTGCAAGATAGCTAAGTTGGTATTAAACCATTAAGAATTCTAACACCAAGATCAAGATCAGTATGTCAAATTTATTCTTCTAAGTATTATTTAACATCAGAATAGCTCATTAAAAAAACTCCTACAAAAATAGAATCACAAGTTATTACCCAAAGACTAAGTGCCAAACAAATCTCTTCAAGGATGTCGCAAAGGCTGTCATTCATAGTCATTACCAGAATCTTTAATCAAATATCACAAATTAAATATTTGCATTCCACCACAATGATTGAGGCTATTAGAATACTGCGCCTACAAAGCTTTTTATTTATTCATTTTTTTTACGAGAAGAAAAATGGTTTCATTCATAGTAAAAYCAAATGACACTTACAATGACAAATCTGACAAGCACTAACAGACATACGTAATACCTATGAACTTTATACATCAAAAAGACAAATTTGATTAAAATTTGCCTTAAATAATTCCCTTCATTTGAAGCAATACGGGTATGTRAGTTCGCACATATTCGACATTCTATCTATTGATGTATAGTTACGTCAACCCATGTACATTTATAGTCTTCCCAAATTTGACAAAAATAATGAAACCCTAATTCACTAGTACAAAAACATCTATTTGCGTCGCATTCTAAACCCCTATTTGCGTCGCACCCAGGGGAGACGCAAAAGCTCTCGACGCAAATAGGTCTAATTCTATTTGCGTCGCACCTAGGTGCGACGCAAATGAAGAGCTATTTGCGTCACACTTTAGCTAAGGAGCGACGCAAATAGCTTTGGCCAAACTTAAAAAAAAACTATTTGCGTCGCACCTTAAGCTAAGGTGCGACGCAAATAGCTTTGTCTGAACTTTAAAAAAAGAACCTATTTGCGTCAAACCTTAAGCTAAGGTGCGACGCAAATAGCTTTGTTTGAACTTTAAAAAAAGAACCTATTTGCGTCAAACCTTAAGCTAAGGTGCGACGCAAATAGACTATATTTTCAAAAAAAAATTAATATTATTAGTTTCTACTACTATAGAAGTATGCATATTAATGCATGAATTTAATCGATACAACATAGATATTAAAAAACCATGTTCACCAAATAATAACAGCGAGACAAACATCAAAAAGTCAGAATCTAATTTCAAATAGCCTTGTTTTACAACCTCCTCAACGATGTTATCGTCTCCTCTTGCAACTTCAGCCATGATGGTATCTACTACATATTCTGCAACTTTAACTCCTCCATCACCATCAAATACACCGAAGAATGCCTAAACAATAAAAAAATTGCAGCAAAACATCTCAGATATCACTCAAATTACGCAGTTGTTTCAAAAATTTATATTATAGTATAAAAAAATACTAATTGATCATCTATCATTGAATTAGTTATTCAATACAAAATCATAAGTAGTGTTGCTCTGGTATGCCATACGTTTTAACATTTTTATTCACAAGCTAATCCAAACATACCACTTTATCCATAGATCTTATGGTTATCACTAACCCATGATGGATTGCTAATGATTTGGAATGTCTTTGGAAAGACAAGTAATTCAAAATATAATATGATGAGATGTTTTGAGTTTGTTAACTAGAGCATACATGCTCATAAAATTAAGTGATTAGGGAGCAGTCAGCATGGGAACAATAGGACAGGTTAGAGGATACCAAGTAATTGTGTACAGTTGATAAATCACGACAATTAATTTTCTACAGTAAATTAGGCAAGGCTTTACACCACAGGATGATAACATACTTGGTTATCAAATAGATCTACCTGATGGTACATGTGCCTGTTGGGGATCGGAGGTACATTCTCACTTGAAGCAGCATCGTCTCGAGGATTCGGTGGAATATTGGTGTTTGTAGTTGGCTTGACTATTTATCTCAGGGCATAACGCCTATTCTGAAACCAGTTCCAGACCTTCAACAGAACTCAAAAAAGGTCAACATGCTTAAGCATTTCCCGTGGAAAGCCGAACATAGATTGGTAGCTAAGGGACAAATGTTGGAGTCAACTCACATACCTGCTTCATTTGGATGGCGGATTTTCCAGATCGCTCGACAGAGTTACTACACTCAAAAAGTCAAAATTAATAGCCCACTCAGCAAAGAACAACAAAAATAATAGCTACCTAATTGACATAAAAGAAAAGCAGACCTGAATTTGTTAGCAAGAGACATAAGTAGCTCCTGGGCGAACATGACCATTGTACCCCGTAAATGTTTCCATTTGCGCACCTAAAGCCAGCAGCACCAATAAACACTGTAATTATTACCAGAACAACTTCTCCTCACAAGACATGTCCATACAGATTAGCATATGCTTAAGTAGTACTAATAATGAAAGTTATGATACACATCTTTCATAAATTGCAACATCTTCTATACTCTTCCACAACAAATCATAACCACAAAGTTTCTTAAGTTAAAGAATCGATACAGACATCAAACATAACACTCATTAAATCTCCAAAGAAAGGATTTTGATTTCCCAACTGCACAAAGAGCATAAATCACCTCCAACCCCCTTTCGAAGAATATATGCAACAATTTACATGAAAGCTACATGAATCTCAGCTGATAATTTTCTACCAGAGTATCACTACTGAAGCTCCAAATCATTTACGAGAACARAAATTTTATACGACAAACTATGATCATATTCATAAAAATTAGATGAAAGAAACGTACGAAGTACGCACTTTACATCAAATCACATGCAAAAAAAAATCCAAATTCACCAGATTAGTTAGAATTCACAAACCATAATAGACGAAAGAACTTTTTTAAAACAAAAATGTAATCATCCAAGTTAAATGGGCAAAATTCCTACATGGCCTGACAGCTAGGTTGTAGCATTCTTTAAACTTGGCATGGCTTRACACAGGTGGTCACTTCTTTTTATTGGAGACTGATTGATATAACACATTCGTGATTTTTATGAAATTATGCTAAYACATTCGTGATTTTAGGCAGAGATGTTAGGGGGCAGAGGTGAGAGTGTGGCAGCCTTATAAACATCACCGATCAGTAATTAAATCCCTTCAATCATATTCAGGGACTAGAAATGTCAACATGGAAACAAACTCAGCAAGTCAGCATTACCTTTATAATCCAAATGCAAATTAAACATTGAACTCAAAATCATATTAACTCGAGTATCTACAAAAACCCTATTTTGGCTCTACTCCTTATACCCGTCCAACTCATTGTCACTCTAATTCAATGCAAGTAACAAATTTTAGCAGTCCAGAACAAACAAAATGAAGTCAGGTGTAGATCATGAATCAAACTCTGAACAAGATCATAGCATTGCAKCAACCCTGACTCTGCTTCAACAAGCAATATACTTTTAATTCTTGCAATCTTTCATAATTACGTGATACAACAATAACATATATGGAGTAGCAGAAACTAAACTAAACTCTGAACGAGCGAATCCCATAACTTCAGAAACCCTAAACCCTAATTAACAAAATCAACCCAGAAATTCACCAAATATTAACAATGAGACTAACATCGAATTAAACAAAAACGAAATTTAAAGTGAAAATTCATACCAAATAAACCCAKAAATCCAACCTAAAAATAAAATCAAAATTATCCCTAAATAAAAGCAAACTAGGAATTGCAGTATCAAGGTTCGTGGTGCGGCGGTGAGCACCAAGGGTGACTAACAATGAGAGCAGAGGCGGTGATGGTGGCTGTGAGCAAGCAGTGAGTGAAAACATTATTGAGAGAAAGAGCAAATGAGTTAAACTAAAAAATTGAAATGAAAATCAAACAAAAATCAGAAATTAAGAAAAATAAAAACCTAGATCTAACATCTATCTAACCTAATTTTACGCGCAACGGTGGAAGAACGRCGACGRCARCTTGATGATAGAYGAACGACGACTGTTGCGGGAAGATGGACGAACAGAGCTGGATGTGCGACTGTCTCTTATACACATCTAGATGTGTATAAGAGACAGGACCGACGCAATTAGACGTTTTTGTAGTAGTGATTCTTCAAACTTGTAAACTAGATCCACCGCTTAAACCAAGACAAAGATAAAATAGAAACCAACAGTCAAAACCCATGGGTTTTTAGCCGGAGTCTGCTCTACAAAGTCAGCCCCATAGGTCAGGTCCACATCGGGACAACCCATCTTCCAATAATTTCTGAACATAACAACCAAACTTCAAAGGAAACAATGGTGGATGACTCCATAATTTATCCAATAACAACCAAAAGAGATTAATTGTAAAACAATAAAAACTCACTCAGATCCTTATTCAACCAAATAAAAGCAAATAAAAAGAAATTAAAAGCGAAAAAATGGTTTGGGGCTTACCACTGGTTAAAATGCAAGTGGAAGCTCCTACGAAGAATTATTATAGAGATCAAGAAGACGAAGGAGAAAGAGGAGAAAGAAGGAAAGAAGGAAAACCCTAAAAGAAGAAGTAAAAACCTAGCGATGGAGGTTAGGACTAAAACCCTCTCAAGGAAAAAACCTAGAGGGACTATCGCCTACAGAGCTTAAAGCCTTAAAGARAGTTGAGAGGATGRAAAGAAGAGTAAGCAATAGTTCTCCCTATTAGACTACTCCTTGCCATGTTATTTCAAAGGAAACAATTATAACTCTAACTAAAGAAGTGGATTATATCCTATGCTACTCGGACTCTTCATTTTGTCTCAAGTAGTCAAGTACCCATGTCTGACTCTTGACACTCGGACATGGATACGACACTTGGACACTTCAATTTGGGCTCAAATCTTGAAAAATAATCAAAAATTTGTCGAGTCAGACATTTGGACATAGTAATAATAATAACAATGGCGTATATACTTCTGAGATTATGTTTCATTCTAATTTCAAGGCTACAAAATTTAATATTAGCTGTAGTTAATGAGTATTCCATTACCATGACAATTATAAGAATCTGTATTTCTKTAGTACATGATGACAAAATGCTACTGGTCGGACCTGCAAGAAAGGCAAACATGAAATAGCTATCAAAGTCAATAAGTCACACGAGCGACAAGACAGCTTAGACAATAGACAGGAGAGGGATCTGTTTGCATCCAGAGCTATATTTTAATAAAGAAAAACAAGGCAAAGCTATATACTTTTAGAGTTAGCAATATCTAACTAAAATCTTGTAAGTCTGAAAGAATTTCTTTAGTTTTGTTAGTAAATATACTATGCAGTCCATGTTCAGTTGCCAATCATAAATATCATTCTATGTTAGAATGAAGCAGCCACAATATCTTCCAAGTCCCATTGTTTTATCAGTCTCATGGTTTCATAAATCATAATGTGGTTGGTTTTAACTGTCTAGCTCCAAGATTTATTTAGTCTATATCAGCCTGAGCCACCTAATGTGCATGCTTGTACTGCAGCAAGAGGCAATTCAAAATTATTACTTCCATTGAATCAGCTGCATATATTTTGTGAAGGCCGAGTAAGGGGAACGAAGTTAGCTTATGAATTATAAGAAAACGTACAAAAACCAAAAAAACTGTGGGGAGTAGTAATTCACAATAGACTTCACTTCACCCCTGGGATGTTGGCAATTATATCGATCTAATTTACCTCCTTTGGCCTTTAATACTTTACCCCATCGAATAACCAACATAATATACTGCTAGCATCTTAATAAAAATCACGTTTAAATTGAAAGTCGAAAGTCGAAACTATATGTTGTGATGAGGCGCTTACTGATTGGAGCAAGTAAAGATGTATGTGGTAATTGATCTCACTAGAATCTTGTATGATCAACCCAAGACACCTCTCTCTTCTTTGTAAGAAGAGCTCTAATCTTTTAAGTAAAAGAAAAATAAAAAAAGTATCTCTAAATTTAGGATTCATATGCATGCTCCGTATATTTTCTCTATACTTGAAATTCATTTAGATCACGTTCTGATAATCAAAGTTCCAATTAGAAAATTTTCTATCGATTATGTGTATCCATCCCAATCATGAAAACTTTGCTATACAACATAGAGTTTTAAAGTAAGAGAAACTAATCAACTGATACAAATGTGTAGAGGGATGATAATTCTCAAGCAAATTACAAGAAAATTTAACTTAGTATGACAGCTTACAAAATGGTAACATACCTCATGAGGATCCATTGCATCAAGGCCAAGCTTTCATCAAGAAAAACAATTTGTCTAATGATGAAAGACAAACTTGTGACAGACTAAACAATTAAACCAGGAAAAAAACACAAGGAAAAAAAAAATTGAGAAAGAGACTCACCAATGTCATACTACTGCTCTGTTCTGTCACCTCCAGGAATGTCTCCTCAGGCTATCCAAAGTGATGGCTTTGTCAAGTAAACTTCTGTACCAAAAGGCAATCAAAACAAGAAGAGAAAACAACATAAGAGAAATAAAGAAGCAGAAAGAACCTGAATGAAAATTTTGGATTGGTTGTATGCAGCAGTAAACCAAGTTTGAATAGAGAGAGAGAGAGAGAATCGATGGATGGAAGCCATATGAATTGAAGAAAAAGGTAAGTGGAAAAGACAAATGAGAACAAATGTGAATCAAAGAAATCAGAAAAAGGAAGTAAAGAAGTGAAGGGAAGAGCAAACAACTTGTTTTCCTCTAGACCTCAAACCATAAACCTGCCAAAGTCAAGATAAAGTGCTTACTGCTTACTATCTGAGCTAAGAGAAGCTACTTTTCGTGTCAGAAGTGCAAGTGTCCTCAGTTCCTTACAATTATTACGATAATTAATGAGAAATAGGGAATAGGGATTACGAATATTGTTATGTTGTAATTTACACAAAACATGGACCAAATGCACTCTGTAAAACCAAGTTCAAAGATAGAGTACAAGAGGACACAGAGACAAACTACATATAACTAGCAGCCAAACGCAAAAGCTTTGGCAATACACAAACTATCGAAACTAATATGGAGTATCATGAAAACACATCAACCTTTAGGAGAAAAGGTTTAGCCTATCCAACCGCTATAGAAGATCAACACGAATTGGAGTTCCCATGTGCACTAAAATATGTTAGTACTAAGTGGAATCTGCTTTAAAATCTCTTGGATAGAAAAAAATGTCCTTTCCATCCTATGCACTGTTGCACAGGAAGTAGACGCAGCAATCAAATATTAAATACTCCAACTGAAGAAATATTCTCAATGAGAGATTCTCTCTCATCAATTACCACAACCTTTCTTAATTAAAGTTAAAGGTGTGCACTGTATTATATGTAATCCAAAAAATGCATTTGCTAAGATACTAAACAAAATGTCTATGAAGTCAAGGAAAAAAGAAAATTAAACAGGTAAACTTCGAAATTGTAATACAAATTCATTCCTATTTTAAGCCTATAAGTAAACCTGCAGTCTGATCTTAAAAGGACCGCACTAAATAAATATGTCAGATTGTCAGGTACCACTTCAATGACAAACTGCATAATCAATCCTCCCCAACTTTCTTCAAGCTCGCCATGTAGGTTAGATAAATCGTCCACAGATAAGCAAAAGAGCTATTCGCCAAAGGCTGTCAGCAAAAGCAGGAAAAAGGCAGCAGTATTAGAGGTGTGAACAGATACTCTAACACCATTATTCACTTACAGTTTTGAAAAGAACTGAAGTATAAATAATAAAAGACTGGGAATAATAGCAGTACCTGCAAATGAACAGGGATGAATCTGAATGTAAGAAAATCACACATTGGCCAATACATAAGACCTTTCATCAAAGTTGGGAGAAGGTCTCTCTTCAGTCTTGCTACAACTTCTTCTCTAGTTTCACCTGACATTACAATGCAGTAGCCAACCAATCATAAGAAACTAAGAAAGGAATAACAACTTACTACAGCAACAGATTGCTACTGATGAACACAATAAATTGACAAAATAAGCAGATGAAAGATTGTTAATTTCAGAAGATGGTAATTAAAAATGTTTAAATGGGAAAACATGGAAAGGTGTTACTTGCATAATCTGAGCTAGACCTTTGGACCTTCAATACCAAAGTAAAATTCACAACCAGAAGCCAGAACATTCTCTTAGCATAAGGCTAGTAGCTATGTTACTCGGACTCTTTCATTTAGCTCACGTACCCATGTCGACTCGCCTCGTGTCGGACTCTGACACCGACACTTGACACTTCATTTTTTAACTAAAAACACTATTCTTTTCAAGAAAATGAGTGAGTCCGACACTTGACACCGACACAGGACACCTACACCGAGTCCATGTAACATAGGCTAGTAGTAGTGTAGTACCAAAACCCACATTCTAAGTTGGTCTTCCAGTCTTCCACAGGTTCGTCCACAATGACTTAATTAAAATGGTATAAATGCAATCCATATTGACAAGTTGTAAATTTTGSAAGATAATAAAGCAAACCCATAAATATTTCCGATACATAAAGTGGCCGCTATTATAATAGGCTTCCTTTGCTAAAATTGTTTAAAGTCCTCGGTGCAATAAGATTTCAAATTTCGATCTAGACAGCAGATAAAAATAAGGAGCCTATCCAACAAAAGGACATAGTGGTTCACCAGTTTATGTTCTGTTATCAACAATCAAAACCTAATTATCAGTCAACCATTTTACACTTGTTCCATAGAGCAGGCTGAGAGTCATTTTACCTTGAAGAGCTGCATTGTATGAGAAGAAAATACTGTTCATGATAGGTCCGTAAACAGCTTGTCCCATGACTATCTTTTTTACAGTAGTGGATACATCCATTCTGGGTAAGATCCTTGAGAGAAAATTGAACCACAGATGTTGAGATGGTCCCATAATTAGTAATCCATATCCAGCTATGCGCAGAGTCCGAAATGAGTCAAATGAACCGTATGGTGGCAAAGTAATGATCTAGCACAATATTGAAACAAAGTCATACAAGCTACGGAGCATATTACAATCAAACATAAGAATTTTAGACAATATCTTTTAGATAACAGAAAACCTTGCTACTGACGATACACAAAGAAGAGTAATAAACCAAATTAATCAATCAATCAAAGCCTTAATCCCATAAGTGGGGTTATAAACTACAAAGTACCAAAGGAAAATATAACACGTTTAAATAGAGCAGCAAGTATTTTATTCTTTTATTATAATTCTTTTGAAAATAAATGCCGTAATGGCATTTGTTAAAATCAGACAATAGTATACTGACTGCAGCTGAGTTGCAATAGATTTGTTGGAGCTACCTTATCACTTTCACCTCCACTTCAGCTCCTTAATTTTCTTTTAAAACCAACAAGGATAAAAGCCCTTAAGAAAGGAGCCTGTAAATCTCAATTTCTTACCAGAACATTGTTCCACTTTTTTTGAGATATCAACTTCATCACTACAGTAGGGCTAGTTTTCATTCATGCCAAGAAAAGATGAACAAGAGCTAACAACTTGATTTTCTACAACAAAACTTATAGACTTATAGTCAATTTTTTTTATTTTTTATTTTTATTTTCTTTTGAATGGGACTTATAGTCAATTTTAACAGTAGTGAACTTGCATRTTTTTCTTTAAAATAATCATTTTAGCTAACGGATCCCTCCCTCCCTCCCTCTAATTTTCATCACCTGGCTAATTGTTTTAGCTAATGATGCAAATGTAATGAATCATTAGAGTTAGTAGAATTTCTTATAAGCTAAATTAACAACTAAACTCAACTAATCAAYGACTTTTGTCAAACATGCCACTAAGCTTTACAACTCTTTAAACTTGCAAGTACCTTTTCAACCAAGAATTCTACTTGGCTTATCTTTTGGTCTAATAGACATAAGTAAAGACATCATCAATGGTTTTGATATTTTAAGTAAAGAACAAATCTAGTACATATCCAACAATCCATTATATGGAAATATGCTAGTTGGCTGCATTGAAATGCCYGTAATCCATTCATAACATTTTAGAATAGGATTTTAACTTCTTTTTTATTTTAACTTAGAAAAAACTGTCTAAGTTGGTTTGGACATGTAAGACAGAGGCCTTAGGGGGAACCGGTAAAAAGAGTGGAAGAATGAGATCAAGGAAATCTCAAATAAGGTAGAGGGAGACCGAAAATGACTTGGTTGGAGGGCAAAGGAAAGATATGAAGCAACTGAAATCCCACGAGAAAATGAATGGAGGAGGAAAATTTATGCTAATGACCATACGGAATGATCAATTTTGGGAGTTAGGCTTCGATCAATAATATTCATTCATTCATTTGCTATAAGTATAAAAAATTAGAACAAGCTTCACCARCATTGATTTATTGAAGCACCAACAAAGGGTATACCATGGGCATTATCAAAATTAGCTCGGCTCCCAACATGTCTTCCTCTCTAATAGAAAAGCAGCAACCAAAAAATTAATGAGTAGAAAAGGTTATACAAGCAGTAGCCTAACCAAATGCTCCAAGTAGCAAGAGAACCCTAATGGAACCTTTTCAATTCCATGTTTGATCCATCATTGATAATTTCTTAGCACGACACCTTGGTACTTGCAAGGAAGCACGTTTCCTCGAATAACCACTTACCACTATGAGAAAAAGATAGTATTCGGTGAATTATGAGTTTATGACAACCCTTAGCAATTTTCAAGAGAATGGTATAATGGTTGCATCTTTATGACAATGGAAAATTTTGATTGGAACGTTATCGCTTTCATTCGAAAGTGGTTTATTCGCATAATTTAATTTTGATCCGTTACCATTTTCAGATATAAGACCATCCATTTTTAAGCACATAAACAACGTGTGTAGCCTCATGATCTTGAGCCACAATAGACAAGACAACGACAACAAACAAAAACATAAAATTGGATGTCCAAAGCAAAGTAATGACAAAGTTGGCATTGCAATGAGGTAATATAACAACTTACCAAGTTACGAAGTGTTTGCTATGAACAATGAAAGTGTAACGGAAAGGATTTTATTAAGAAAAAAGAAATGGTAATAATAGCCATTACCGTTACTAAGTGTTTAGTTTGTAAATGAAATGGAACAAACTTATGTGTATCCCATTGAGGAAAATTGGATTTGTTTCAATAAATTCTACAAAGGTGACAAATGGAGGGCAATTGTTATCCATAGAAAACAAAATTTGTTATCAAACTCATACCAAACAACAACTAATGGAAATGCTTATTTGATTACGTTTCCTACCTATTAAAATTCCATATCAAACACCCCGTATAACATTGAAAAGTAATTGTCGAAAAAGAAGATAGTGGCCATTTCATCACTGTTTCTTAATGCTTAGTAGCTTGCCCCATTACTAGAGTTGTTAATGAACTGAGCATGCTCACGAGCTGCTCGAGCTCGGSTCGWAAATAAACGAGCCGATACACGAGTTATGCTAGGCTCGGCTCGAAAGCTCGCGAGCCGGCAGGAATAATTTATTTATTGTAAATAATATATTTATTTTATATATTTAACACTTTAACTGTATTAAAATTATTTTAAAAAAAAAAAATCTTTCACATTAACTAAAGTCCAATCCCATGCCCATAAACAACGAATTACTTGTGTGTTAATCTTATTTGATTTAAATTGTTTTAAACTTTGTAAGTGTGTGATGAAATATTTGCAAGACTTTGAAATTTGGCTTTATGTTTGATATTCATTTGGATTCGGCATAATAGTTTGTTGGAAATTGGAAGTTGAAACTTAAAAATTAGACGATTTAGAAGTTAGAATCATTGAAAACTAGCTAGTTAAAGAAGCATTTACGCGATTTTTTAATCGAGCCCTTAACCGAGSCTTTAAATGAGCTCGAGCCTCACTCTGAGCCTCGAGCCGAGCTTAAAATTTGGGGCTCAACGAGCTTCGAGCTCGAGCCAAGCCTCGAGCCCAGGCTCACGAGCTCGAACCGAGCCTATGCTAGGCTTGGTCTCGGCTCGTTAACAGCCCTAACCATGACAAAAGACCAKAAACCAACAGAATGGCTCAAACTCCCTTGACATCACTACATTCTACCTTTTCAGCAATGCTACTTTTCTCCTCTCTCTCCCTCCCCCACAACCACCCATCTAGACCGCTCTCAAGTGGCGCTTCGGGGGTCGAAAACGGGGCAATGGGAGATGGGACCGAACAATACAAGCACATTCAAATGTACAAATGTAATCTAAAATTCAAGTTGGTATCTTGGAAAAGGAAGCTTATCGTCGACCATTGTTGATTGTGATTTTTTTGACGGTGCTAGCAATTTGAGGCGGCAAGTACTAAATTTGACAAGCTAATTATACAAATTAAATTGTCATGCAATAAAAAATCACAGAGATAAATAACAAACACAAGAACAAATTTCAAGTTCAAAAAAGAAGGGAATGGATAAAAGCGCAATGTACCTGAGAAGTAACATCAGCAGCAGCAAAAATGAGGGAAGAAGAAACACCCTTTGTGAGAAAAGGACGAGTTTGAAGCAGATTCAAATACCATTTCAAGAACCCATTACCAAATATAGACTCAGATGATGACGATGATGATGATGAGAATGTTCTACGATAAGAATGTTGATGTTGTCGAAAGTACGCATTTGTTGAATTATGAGTGAGAAGTGAGTGATGATGATGGYGATGAGAGTTTATTTTGCGGGCATTTGTTGAGATTTGAAGGGAAATTTGCCTGCTGATGTTTCTTGCAAGCGAGATTGCCATTTAAATTTTGATTTCCTGCTTTCATCGATTTGCTTTTGTTTCAGCAATTGCCAAATTTTGGTGTAACAATAAAAAACGGCAGTGAAAGCCTCGAAACAGGCAAAGTATTTACCGAGTCATTAGGGAATCTCCACGTGTTAAGCCGAGGTTGTCCGCCATAACTCCAAGTGTCAAATTAGGTTCAGTTTACAACTTTATAGCCCGTTTCTTTGGACTTATCGTACATCGATTTATGTCAGTTGACTTCAATTCGACTTAATTATTTTAGTTTARTTTAAATATTTTGCTAATTAAATTGTTAATGATAATAATGATAATATTGATAATATAATAYTCCCTCCGTTTTTTTAGATGTTTCATACAATTTTTGCACGTTATTTAAAAGTTGATTGAGTTAGATTAAATAGTTGAGTAAATTAGGTTAAGAAGTTAAATAAGTTAGGTAAAAGAGTAATGTGCAAATAAAATATTTTGCAAGGAGAATGTCGGGATGCCTTCGAATGTGAACCCTATTCAAACCCTAATTCCTCAATTTACTCTTGAAGATGTCAAAGATGAACTCGATTTCTGGAAGTTTGCAGTAGTTTGTTTTGTGGTGGGAGCTCGTCCACCTTTCCATGTGATGGACGGGTTCCTAAAACGAATCTGGGGCAAGATGAACATTGATGTGGTTACTGTTGTGGGTAATGGCTGCTTTGTGGTTAGGTTTATTGATATGGGAGGCTATGAAGGGATTTTACTCCTTTGATAGCAAGCCTCTCATTGTGAAGGATTGGGACCCAAACACTATGGATACTGATAACATTGTTAAATCAATCCCTATATGGATTCAATTCCCTAAATTGAATGTCAAATTCTAGGGATTGGGCTGTCTCACTAAGCTGGTAGATGTGGTTGGCTCTTTGGTGAAATTGGATCTTTTCACTACTTGCAAGGGTAGACTTAATTATGCTAGAGTAATGGTGCGGGTGGATATTGATTAGGCTTTCCCGGATGAACTAGAATTTCTGAATGAAAATGGCATCCGAACTACTCAAGCAATCAAATATGAATGGAAGCCCACGTGTGTTCCAAGTGTAAACGGGTTGGGCATGTTGTTGACAAATGTAGGACGAAGCAGAAGCAAGTTTGGCAGCCAAAACAAGCACAACARTAGGGTTTAGCTACTGTTCAGCAAGGTCAGGAGACAGTTCAAGACAAGGTGGCAACGGGGCCTGTGGTAGACGCGGATGGATTTCAGATTGTGACTAGTAAGACCAAGACAAGGGCTCATTCCCAGCCCGTGATTGAGCACACAAACAATTTTACTGYTATGGATGTGCAGGTAGCAGGGAGAGATGTGACGRAGACTTGAGCAGTAAAGGAAGTTGGAGTGGTGACTGTTACTGTGCAAACTGATCCAGGGTTGGAAGGCCTTGGTCAGTATGGATAGTATGCTGATTTGGAATGTCTGGGGGCTTAATAGCTTAGCAAAACAGAATGAGGTGAGGACTGCTATCTCAACTCATAATATTAGGCTATTATGCTTGCTGGAAACAAAGGTTAAGGCACAACACGTAGCTGTCTTATACCTCCATTTGATTCCTAATTGGTGTATCACTACTAATCTACCCTGGAATGGTAAAGGGAGAATTCTGGTGGCTTGGGACCCACATTATTTCCATATTGATATAAAGGAGTGTTCTGATCAATTGGTGCACACTAGGGTGAAGCCTGTTAGGGGAACAGAATGGTTTGACTTCTCTGTAATATATGCTCACAATGACATGTACAAAAGGCAAGTTTTATGGGAGTATATGCTTCATTTGGTAGGGAATATAACTGGATCTTGGTTAGTGGCAGGAGATTTCAATGATACTATGCTAGTAGAGGAGACAATTGGTGCTAAAGGTCACCTGGCTGATATGCAAGCTTTTTATGGGGATATTTTTGGGGATCATGTCGTGCCTTGCACGCGGTTGGTGGGTATCAAGCATCATCATAATGTTATTCGTGATACCCTTCTTGATATCTTTTATCGGTCCAGGATTTATGCTCGTAAGGAGGTTAATGCTGGTTTACTTTACTCATGAGATAACAATCTTGATGTGTGTGTTGACCTGACGGGGTCTTCTCTTTTGACGCAAACTGGGTTAGCGGACTTCGTACCTGGTCGGGTGGTTGCAGCAGCAGCGCAACTGAAACGGAATAAGTATGAGGCGAGGTGTAGGGACATTAGCTATGGTTTCCTTCCTTTTTTTTCCTTCTCTTCTTTGGGAGAATTAGATAGGGGAACTATTGCACTTCTGAGGCAGATCCAGGCATACTCTAGTGCTCAGGATATTGGGGCACGTGCAAATGTTCATATCTTCAGCAGGATCGGGTTCGCTATTGCTAGAGGAGTGGGAGCCCAGATTGTATCACGGCTCCCCTCCAACTTCTTGTAGATCCCTTAATCTTTTTGTTGCTTATAACGCTTGACACATTTTGGTGTTTTTATTATTATTATTATTATGATTATTATTATTATTATTATTATTATTATTATATTTATATATCATCATCATCATCATCATCATAATAATAATAATAATAATAATAATAATAATAATAATAATAATAATAAAGTGGGAGTGGCTTAAATCAAGAACTAGGTTTGAGTCGATCGGGTGATACTCGTTGGGGTTCACATTTTAAAACACTTTGCAATTTTCTTGATTTGTATCCCAAAATACTTGAGTCTCTTGATAAAATTGGGCAAAATTCTGAAGCACTTGATAGAAATAACGCTCAAATAATTACTCATTTGTTAATGAAATTTGGTTTTATGTTTGTTGCTCACTTAASGGTAAGTGTATTTCACTAAGGATAGTTTGCAAGTGATGAGAGATGAAGGATGGGCTAAACTTTTGGATATGGTCACTTCTTTCATGGCTAAGCATAAATTGGAAATTCCGAACATGGAGGGTAAATATGTGGCTCGCTCCTAGTAGGAAGACATTTCGAGGTGGTGGCCCACAAGTGACTAATCTTCATCATTTCAGAGTTGAAGTATTTCTAAGTGTTCTTGATTTACAAATACAAGAGATTGAAAATCAATTTAGTGAGGTAAGTAAAGAACTACTAGTTTGTATGTCTTACTTTAATCCTACTAATAGGTTCTCTTCCTATGACAAAAAGAAATTACTTTGACTTGCTCAATTGTATCCCAAGGATTTTCCGAGTACGGATATGTTTTATTTTGAGTACTCACTTGACAACTTTGTTTGTGATCTTCGTGAAGATGAAAGGTTTTGGAATGTGAAAAATTTGAACGAACTTTCTATGAAGCTTGTTGAGACAAACAAGTATGAAACTCATGCAAGAGTTTATTTAATTTGTTATATTGAAGTTAGTGTTACTTCTTCCTGTGGCAACGACAAGCGTTGAAAGAGTATTTTTTGGCATGAATTTAGTTAAAGATAAGTTGAGAAATAATATGGGAGATCAAATGTGAGTGATTGTTTAGTTACTTATCTTGAGAAAGATATATTTTTAGGTGTTAGTATGAATGCTACAGTAAATCGATTTCAAAATATGGAAACTAGAAGAGAGCAATTGTAATAATCTAGAGTAGAGCTGTCAGTTTCGTTAGAATTTATAGAAACTGAAATGTTAATTGAAAACTGACTAGAAACTGAACTGAATAAACTGAACTAATGCAAACTGATAACTGAAAATCAACTGTCGGGAGTCAACTGGAACTGAACTGCAACTGAACTGAAATAAACTGAAACTGAACTACAACTAAACTAACAAACTGAAACTGCAACTGCAACTGAAYTGAAACAAACTAAAACTGAAATTAATTGCTTAAAACTGAAAAGGTTGGTCAAMTAATTGAATTGATATTCAACTGAACTTAAACTTAACTGAATTGGAATTGAACCTGAAGTGAAACTTAACCAATAACCAAAAATATTTCTTTTAAATTACTAGCCCTTAATTTGTAATAATGCATCAATCAATTATACATTTACTTAAGTTTTATATTATTTTAATTTGTGGAGCTATGAAATAGAATTGAACATAGACTTACTTAATATTACATAGACTTATATATAATTGACATAAACTTACTTAATATTTACAGACTTATATATAATGACATAGACTTACTTAATATTTATATAGACTTATATATAATTGACATAGACTTACTTAATTTACATAGACTTATATATAATTGAACATAGTGATGGTTGTATAACATGAATGAGATAAGAATGGTCTATAACACAGTGATTACATATAATTGACATAGACTTACTTAAGATTTACATAGACTTACCTTATTTGACATAGACTACATAGTATTTACATAGACATATCTAGATTGACATAATTTAGATCTGATTTTGTTGCCCCACTTGAATTTTTTGACGCACATATTGTACTTTATATTTAGTTTTCCTTTATATTTATCACAGATTTGTGTTATAAACCATCCTTCATCCCATGTATGTTATAGACAAATAGTTACTCAAACCAAAAGCGATTAACTTTATATATAACTAGCTAACATGTATTTTTGCTTTCAACCGAAATTAACCGTTAAGAAACGATTTTTTTTATCAAAGACGTCTAAATGCTATGGTTCAAATTGAAATAAATTGAAATTGAAATGAACCGATTAAGTTCAAACTGAAATAAACTAAAACTAAAAYGAACAAATTAAGTTCAAATCGAAATAAACAGAAACTGAAACTGAAATTGAAAAAAACTGGACTAAACTGAATTGAAATAATTGTTAACTGAACTGAACTAAACTGTTTACACATTGAACTGAAATCAACTGAACTGAATTATTACTGAACTGTTATGGTTTAACCAGAACTGACTGAACTAACTAAACTGACAGCTCTAATCTAGAGTACTTTTAAGTTGTATTTTTTGCTCTTTTATAATATTTTATTGTATTATTATTTTTTTGGTATTATTTATGTTTTTTTATTTTAAAAAAAATTGGCTTAAGTTTTGAGCGCCTCACCATTGTTAAAATCCTTGATACGCCCTTGTCATCGAAGATCAGTAATAGGTTATATTTTGAAATTGTACAAGCATTACTAATTAGTGCTCACTATTTGAAACTTAATTTGCATGCATAGGTTCTGAACACCAACATTGAGAATGGTATTATTAGGACACTTGCATTAGGTCCTTCAAGAGCTGTTCAAAAATATAATCATTAATGTTTCAACAACTATAATTTTCATACCTATACATATGGAAAAGATAACTCTACAATAAACTATGGAATTTGTGTGAAGAGTCATGAGGATGTGAGTTACTATGGAATTCTTTAAGAAATTATTGAATTAACGTACGTGGGCCCGACCATCTTACAAGGCTATGTTGTTCAAATGCGATTGGTTTGACTCAGGCAAYGGTACAAACAAACATCCACTATATTAAATATTTTAAGTTAACCATACAAAGAAGTATCCARAATACGACCCATGTATCCTAGCTTATCAAGCTCAACAAGTTTATTTTGCACCGTACCCTAGAAAGGACAAGAATTAGTGGTGGGTTGTGTTTGAAACTAAAGCAAAACTAACTATTGATGCTCCTATGGATCCAACTTCATTCCAAAAGGAAGAGATCACCAACCCACCAAAATTGTGTGATTCAAATGAAGATGTATGAGAGACTATACATGTAAATCAAAATGATGAGAAAGAAGAGCTCGTAAATGACAACGATGAAGAAGACGAGTTCATATATGGAACTTCTTCAAGTGAAGATAATATTGATAGTGAATATGCAATTGATTCAAAAAGTGATAGTGATGGTGATAACAATTAGAATATTAAACTTTTTTTTTCTTTCTTTAGTTTCTAGATATTATTAATAATGTTCTTTAGTAATCATTCGGTCTCGTGTTTTCTTTTCTTAGTTTTCTTATTTAGTAGTAGTTGAGACTAGTGTTGTTTTTTATTTGATTGTCTTAGTTCTATTCTGCCATGACACAACCATACTATTTTCTTTTGCTTTGCTTTGCTATGTACTGAATTTTTTTTTGGAAATAATACTATGTCTTCAGGAAAATAAAGTTTTGGCTAGATTTAGACGATCAAATATGATCCATGTCAATTCTGATGATGGGACCCAAGATTTCGCAGAATATCATCAAATAGAACAAGAAGTGGAAGCTATCGAGGAATATGGAGATAACCAAGCTTACTCTCCTCTCACACTATATCCTTATACATTAACACTTATACTTTGCTTATACATTAACACTTATACTTTGCTTAATTTTTTTCCTTTGTTGATTTACTATAAATGCATGAATACTTAYACTTTGCTTAATTATAATTTTTCCTTATACATAGGTTTGACAACCATTCCGTGGTTGCAACTATCACTATATTTTTGCAAAGCTTTTATGATGAACCATACACTTGCAAGAGCAATGCAAAACCTCATGCTAAAGAATTCTAATGGTTTAAGTTTTGGTAAGGACTAAAAATATTTAGTTGACTTTGTTGACCAATAGCGACCATGAATTTGACTTATGTTGACCGAGAAGCAACATCTCATGGAGATTTAGGTCGGTGATAGCTCRGAAGCTCTAGAAAGAAAGTAGTCACGATATGGCCCATTTAAACACGACCCATAATAAGAGGCCCATCAAGCACTAAGCGTTTGAACAGAAACTTGGAGAGAAATGAGAAAGATTCAAACATGGAGAGAGCGTTAAGAAACAGCTTTTTCCTAACATACTTGAATGATTAATAATTAAATTGGTCCATAATTGGGAGTAATAGAAAAAATAGCAGACACAAGTATAGAGTAATGAATTAAGCTGACTAGATCATAACCCATAAGTAGAAGGCATGATCTGTTGTTTCCAAGTCCTTAAATATTAATACATATAGTAACTTCTCAACTAGTAGCCTGTTTAATTTAATGAGTTATATATATATATATATATATATATATATATATATATATATAATTAAACTGAATCTACGTATCATTCTAAATTGTTATTGAAATTTGCTAAATAAAACCAAGTGAACACGCTTCAATAACTTATGACATACTTTTGACCTGCATAGACACTTTAATAAAGGATAATTGTGAACATATTCACATGTCTAAGTCATCCTAGTAGAAGTCTTATATACTTTGATATTTAGGAGGTAGAAAATGTACCCTAAATATACTCCTTCATCCTAATCTTCTTTCTTAATTCTGAACCAACAAGAATACCCTCTAAACCAACAAAAACCAGTTTTGAATGCAAAAGAAAACTACAATAGGACAATCATCAATAGTAGAAAAAAAACCATCTAAAAACACCTTTAAAACACCATGTAACTTTCATAAAACTCGACCTCATAGCTTGGTTGAAACTAAGCCATAAAACCTACAATTAGAATCCTCTAAAAGCCATGGAATAACAAGCAACAAACTAGACAGTGAGGATTGTCATTCTGACTTAAAATAAGCAATGAATGCTCTTTATTCCTCTGTTTTTTAACCTCTTCATTGCTGCTTAATTGGATTGCCATTACTGTTGAATGTTTTTTTAATCATTTTTTCATATGAGTTTAATGAAGTGTTACTCATTTTGGCAAATTTAGTTTGCTTATGGACTTTATGGTGAAAAAAAGTTGATGCTCAAACTGAATTGAGCTAATTGATTAGCTTTATCTTAGAAATTTGTTTGGTGYAAATTTAATGAGAATTTCATAAAGCCTCCTATTATCTACACATGCAAGAAGGAAGAAGAATAAATCAAAATTAAACTGATTTAGTCATTTTTCGTAATTATGCTTGAGGTTAATTAAGTAAAATTAATTGATGGAGTTTGTTATGAGGGAAGGGTTGTGATTTGATCTTGTGATTCAGTTAGGGAATCTTCTAGTGTYAATGTCTTAATAAATAAGAGTATTTGCATTGTATGGGAGCATGTTGAGTATTGTAAGGAATTGCCTATAAGAATTACACTGACTCTTTAATGCAATCATCTATCCCCTACTATTTCTTGTGTGTGTTTCTAACTAACCTGATTCCTAGCAAAATCATATCATATAAATACAATAATCAAGTTTTCTTCTGCACTTCCCCACTCTAATTGTTTTTTATTAAAATTCAATCAGAAGGGAGGCAACTCACATGCTAGTTATTCAGTCATGTTGGTTCTGTCTTGTTRTACAATCTTGTAGGTTTTGTATTATTATTTGCCCGAAACCATAGCATGTATGAGTGTTTTTGGCAACTCTTTAGCTGATGTGTTATATATATGCCTTGTTGAGTACCTTAGTGTTTTGTTTTTGGAGTGATCGAAACAGTTGCAAGAACAGATACATTGTTTGATCAATGCAAGATGATCAAAAAGCTGAAGGAACTGTTCTTGGTCACTAAAAGAAAGTGACAGTATGCTAACAAGTTTGAATGTAAGTTTATCTATGTTGGCAACATGATGATTAGTTCTAGAGTCAGAATAGAGTTCTTTTGTTGTAAAAGTGCATAAGTGTGATTGATGAATGCTGTATTATTATTTTGACAAAAGTGGCTTTGAGTAGTGTTTAAGACAACTAGAACCATTGTCAGTTGGCTTTAACACTACCAGTTGTGAAAATAGTTTTGAGTGTTTTCACAACACGGATTCATCTTGTCAAGTAAAAAGATTAATTGTTCGGTTTATCTTACTATATTCTAGGGTTTCAGCTAATAAATTTACAATCCTAGGCTGTAAATACTCTGAACGTAAATGTTCTCACATGACTTTAATTCTTCTCTCCACAGTTTCAAAAGTTGATTTGAGAGAAAAGCTTTAAGTCTAAGATCAGAGCAAGCAAGATTCAAATATGTCAGTGCATTAGAATCATTATTACACTCTTTAGCTTATGTTGAGTAATGAGAGATCATATTCATTGAATCACTAACAAAGGGGTTAAGTGTTGGTTAGCTTGAGAGGTCATTAGCGAGTGCTTGTGAGTTTAAGTGAGAAAGAACATACTTGGGCTAAGTGTGGATTCATGTTGTGTGTGAGTTCACATTACTTTGAGTGAGGTTACTTTATCATTCGAGTTAATTAATAAAAGTGACTAGGTAGGAGGATGTAGCATTGTTGTCCTAAACCTCGTAAAATTTGGTGCTTCCTTTATTTGTTTTATATCTCTCTTAGTAGTGTTCAACAAGCATTCCAAATGCCAGACTGTTTAATTCTACTCAACTAGAACAGTTAACAAACAAAAGTTAAGAGGCGCTCAATTCACCCCCCCTCTCTTGAGTACCTTCGTGACCTTCATGTCTGTCATGATAGGATGATTACATATCTAAGAAAGTTGCAGTATAAGCAATGATCGACTTAAATACTTTAATGAAATCTTCTACGAAAACTGCTATGTGATACTCAAAACGGGATCTTCTTGGAGTGTAAACAATGCTAGTATTACTTTAAGAAGGCCACAACAACACCAACAATATGTAGTATATAACACCTTCACCAAGCATTGTCGCACTAATTTAATGGACAAAAGCTCTTCTTCTT
>SNQN01000787.1:77296-122575 GCA_008642245.1 Bassia scoparia | reverse complement strand
CCCTCACTAAAAAAAAAAAAAAAAATTACTTACTTAAAACAATATTAAGCTCTCCCTACTTTACAATTATGTGTAACGGCTAAACAAGAAACTTCTACATTATTCTTGGGAAAAGGGGGAAATTTATGCCTAAAAAGAGACATAACCTAGTAAATCAATTTTCAAACAATTATAATGAAAAATTTATATATGAAGTATTTTCTTTGTATTCAAACATTCAATTGAACCAACACTTATATTCTCATTTTTTTGGGAGCTAAATTTCCTAATTGTCTTTTACTCCAATTAAGTTAATCTAAAATTTCAACTAATTAAGTTTCATTGTTAATTTTAAACAAAAACACCACACGCATCGCGTGCGTAGAACATTAGTACTACAGTAATAAAGGTGATCACTATATAATTGGTGCACAATAATATTAGTGTGCATTGGATGCACCCAAGATTATATAATAATATATACCCATTTTCCATACACTTTTCTCATATTTCACTAATTTAACTTAAACAAATGGGATTGTAAGCATTGCTAAACGAAATTTGTTGTAAGTGGTAAGTGATTAGAGATTTAAGGCCACGTGTGAAGGAAAGAGAAACAGAAAAATGACATTAAAAAATGGTAAAATCTTAGGTGCATCGGCTACACAATAAATTTATTGTGCATCGAATTAGAATGACTTTTTTTATCAATATACTAAATCGAAACGAAGTAAGTATAAGAAAATTCAAATAGTCTTGGAGGACCCTACGAGTACTAAAGATCATAATTATTTTAGTACCAATTTGGCGAACTCGCTCTCTCCATGAAAATGATTGACGGGAAGTAAGTGTAGACTACAACACCACTTGTAAACTTGATTGCAACACATACAATAAAATCTTAACATTCYGCTTAATTGATCAAAACTTAAGCCAGTAATGTGTAAAATGTGTTTAAAGGGTGTTGCACTCGAACCAAATGGCCATGCTACGCGCCTACGCGACACACGCCGCTACACCTCATGTTCATACCTCATGGTGGGAACATTAGGATTCACAGCATGTTTAAGGAGGTTTCATTTTGCCACATCATACTGGAGAATATCTTAACAAATCACTCCCCCTCACCACAATATTTAAATTTTTTAGAAGTTTGTTGGTGGGACCTTATATATCCCATATTTTTATAAAAAGAGAAAAGAAGGAAAGAAAGTATTAGGTACATCGGATGTACATAATTTACTGTTACATCAGATTATGATAGTTCTGTTGTTTATATTAGTAACCTTTTTTTATACTATAGTGACCACCTTATTATTATGTCACTATTATTGTATGTAACAATTGAGAAGTATGGCTAATTAATTAAGGTCACTATTATTAATATATAAGGGTAAGCTATTATGTTGATGTCAATAAATTTATTGTACATCAGAGTGCAATTACATTACATTTCTGAAAGAAAGCATATTCTAATTTCATTTATTTTCCTTTTATTTCGTATAAATCAACAACTTTTACTCTGTTTCTTTTATTTCCCATTTTTACTTTTACAACCGTCATACGACTAGGATTCAACGCTCATTCATACGAAACCCCCTCTAACTAATTCAAACTCGAGCCAACTTTTTCCACATATAGAGAGATTCATTCAAGACTACATCAACACCTCATGACAAATCACCTTATTGTGAATTGTCATCATTATAATAACAACTTACATGTTGTACGTTGCCGTAACATCTAGCTACTGTAGCTACGGATGCCGTACTTTTTCTTCGCATACACAACTATTGAGACCGTTATATAATCGTTCACAAGCGGTAACTTACCACTCTCGTTAGTTAGTGAGATAGTGGTGATGAGTTAGTTAGAGACGTTAAGATTTAACTGTTAATCGAACATCTATAAAACTAAATAAAATAAAGGTAGAGATGCCCGAATATGTCATATACTCCGAACAGCGAACGCTTCGAATGATGAATAGCCGCCACATGTAAAGGGAAAGCTCTAGTTGTCGAATGAAGGCAGCCACAAACGACAGGACGAGCGGATATCAGATAAGACGGAGGAGGAGTCGATCTAATCTTCCTACTGTCCGACGGATGTGCTGTTGATTTGAATCTACGTGCGACTCGGACCCAGAATCCGACGAGTGGACGCTGGATGCGATTTCATGTTTTCTGTGTCAAGACGAGAGGTGTCTGTTTGTTTGATAATACGCTGGCGTGCGTACTCTCTTCTGAATGTTCAATGCGCACTGCCTGCGAGCAGTTAACGGCCATCGTGTGTGATTACTTTCGTCCGTGACAATCATTTAAATCAGTTCGTTAAATTTTACCGAAGTAACCGTGTCCCTGTTCTAGTTGCGGAGAAAGAAGCGGAAATGGTGAAAAAACTGTGCAGAGGTCGCCGAAATCACCATCGCTAGTGGCTCTGTTGCTTTTGAGCCTAAAATTTAATAACTCTCGGTTTAGTCAGTTCATACAGTTCACTCCGTTGGCTCACTCTCGAGTGTCAGTTTTGTTCAGATACTGGTTTTAGCTCGGGTTAAGTTG
Organism: Bassia scoparia; assembly: GCA_008642245.1. Classification (NCBI taxonomy): domain Eukaryota; kingdom Viridiplantae; phylum Streptophyta; class Magnoliopsida; order Caryophyllales; family Amaranthaceae; genus Bassia; species Bassia scoparia. The sequence continues at coordinate 120,038 of SNQN01000787.1, read as the reverse complement.
ATTTATCATACAATTCAGTTCACACTTCACTTCTGTTTTCATCCAACTCCGTTAAGGCCTGCGACGAGAACGGGCCTAACTTTAAGTTAATCTAAAGCGGACATTTAACTCCCTGCTTACCTTCGAACGTTCTAGAGCCTTCCGAAGTCGATTAACTAGACTGCTTAAGTTTATGTATGACTTATGTAGCACATCATGTTATGTGAGAAGGTAATTATAACTTGTAGCGTAGACAATTTACCCGAGTGAAAAATTAAAATTGTGTAATCCCCAAATGAAAACAACGAGGAAAAAAAAAGATAGATCTTGCTTTCCACGTGAATCTCGCAATTAAGTACATGGTTGTTTAGTGTAGAAACGACAAATATAAGTATAGGACTTTGTACTTTGGAGTTTTGGTATGTTGTGGTGTATTTTCCGATGCTAATTTTGTACTGGAGATGCTAAACGAAGTTCACCTTTTAACTGGAATCAACTCCACATTTCAGTGAACTTCCGAAAGCCCTTCACCTACTCCACCTCTTTAATTGTTTAGTTCTGGCGGCTTGAATTGTTTGTATGTCGTTACTCCCACTTCGTATAATTTAACGGTACTCCCACATACCAACGCGAACCATTCCGATCAATCATACAACAACCGCAACGCCCGACCTAGGCGTCGGGCCCTTGCAGCACGCCTGGCCAAGCGCACACCCATGGCCCGACGCCTAGGCTAGCGCCAGGACCATGGCCGCGTCGCCATGGTCAGGCGTCCACAATCCTTAAAAATGCGAATTTTTTTTTAATTTGATGTTGGCCTGGTGTTAGAGGTGAGGTGGTTGTAGGCGTGGGTGGGTGGTCGGTGGTGGTTGCAGGCGTGAAGAGGGTAAGACGTTGTTGCAGGTGGCTTGGTGGTMGTGGGTATATGTTGGGGGCAAGGGTAATATAGGAAGTTTACACGAAAGGTGAACTTTGATTCTAGTAAAAGTGGACTTCGAATAGTAATCCCCAATTTTGTAACGTTGTTAGTGTCATCCTATTTTGTCACACCTTTTATACGGACTATACCTTATAATGATATGTGAAATTGCCCATGCCAAGTGAATTTGGTTGTGTAAAGTAGTCATTTCATACAACTTTTACGTATTTACGCGTGTAAAGGTCTCCTATACACTCTTAAACGTCTTACTTTTTCGGGTTCTTTTGGTTACACTTTAACGATTTAAATTTTGTGAAGTAGTATTTGTTACTTCTATTTTATTGAATTATTCGTTAGGCAATTTCTATAGAAGGAACGGATTGAAAGAAAGGAGATCATTCGACATAATAAGATATGTAATTTCTTATCCGATGAATGAGTGTATCGAATAATTTGAAATGAATGAACTATTCGTAATGTTTGGGAGATTTGTATGATTTTTTGGGGCTTTTTTGGACCACAATGAAACGAAATTGAAATTTAAATTAAATTAAAATAACTAAATTGAATTTGTTTGCATCGAGCTAGGAAGGGAAAATGGGAAATAATGGTTAATAACCTAGTAAAACGTGTATCAAAATGCACCAAACTTGAAATATGCAACCTCAAGCATATGAGAATATTTGTGGCAAAAAATGTGGAAGTCACCAAAATGGCTCTCAAATGATCCAAAATTATAGTGTACAATCCATTTTTTTTAGTTTTCGAAACTCGAGTATATGAATTGTTATAAACGGAATTAGAGTTCACTTAGTTTAGCTGAAAATAATTGTACAAAACTAAAAATTTACGAAGATCATAGAAGGAAATTAGGTTAGAAATCGAGTTTAACTGAATTGAAAATAAGGTAAAGTAAACAGACCCTGATTGTTTTGATTTTGAACACGAATCGAAGAAGATAACATGTACTATCCCTAACACCACTTCTTTCAAGCCATTCAATCAATCTTGAGTTGCACATTAGGTTCAATGCAATAATTGATTTATCATTTTATCCGTAACATTAAGGACACTATTTATTGGAATGAATCCTTAACGCCAAATTACATGCTCAACCTTATCGTTGCTTCATCGTAAAATTCAATTTTTTGGACCACAATTCACAAAGATGAGATGGACTTTCAACCCAATTGTAAGGCCCAATATATTGGGCTTCAGGCCCATTAACAAAGAGAACATCATAAGTTCATAATAAGCCCATTTTATAAAGCAATGGGTTAGTTTAACCATGATTGGAACCAGAATTCGATTTTTTTTTTTAACAATACAAGTTACTCCTCCGTTTCTATTTAAGTGGTAGTCCCTCCATATCAGTTTATCGGTAACAATTGAAAATATACGTGAGAGATAAAATATTCATTATTACAGAGAGGGAGTACATACTAATATCGTTTAGTCCTAGCATGATTTTATTCCGTTTAAGTTGACAAGAACTGAAATTGTTTTGGTCAAAATGTAGCAACTTTAAGTCGAGCGAATCAAAGAACATTGCTACACTTACCCACCGGGTTGACAACCCACTACTAATAGAACATTAAACTAACATTATTTTAAACAAGTGGGACTCTATTCTCAATGCCATTAACAACACTATATTAGTGGTCAATAAATTAAGTTTTTTCCCGAATTAGATACTCGTGTCGGTTTCATTTAATTAAGACTCGAACCCTATAGAAGTCTACATAGCTCGGAATTGTTTCGAAAATTGATAAATTATATTCTTTTCTTGAATGTGTTTAGGATTATATTGCTAAAAAAGGGGTGACCACAAAATTTGCAATTTAATACCAAAATAAAAGCATGATTCATGATTTCATGACGATTAATAGTGTGTGTTTTAGCTGCAACTTGCATGCAGCAATGGCTGACTATGACTTTCACAATTAATAATAATACTTAATGATGCTTAATATTTTACTAGTGATTGGTGTATATCACTCCCATTAAAGTGTAGGTACAAAAAGGAGAATCTTTAGATTCATTATACGAATTATTAAAATATATTCGACAACCAATAATTTAGTTGATTAAAATTTTAGGAGTATTTAAAATCAAAATTTATTGACGATTCTAACGATAATATTGCTTTTTATAGGGATTTATTGGTGCAATGTGCAACTCTTTCGATTCGTAATCCCAAGCTAATAAAGTAATAATATTGGGCCGGGTTGAGGGGATTGAAGCAAATTAAAGGGGAGACAAATGATATGTTATGTTCTTTTTATTTTTACTTATTTTGAGCAATAATAAGTTCATTTTTGTTCAGTTTACGTAAATAAGCTCTAATTAGTTATGTTACGAGAATAGGAGTGTTTGTTAATTTTTTTTTGGGGTTTTCTACAGGATACCCCTGTGATTTTTCATTTTCCGTGATATATCCCTATTTTTTTTGGCTTCTATGATATACCCTTAAATTTTTCTAATCTTCCACAAGGTAACCTTAATGACTAATTTTAGCTAAACTAAGGTTAACTTTATTTAAAAATAAAAAATAAAAAAACCAGCCACCCCCCTCCCCCACTTCACCTCCTTCGATCACCCAACTCCACCACCCCCTTCGACCACCACTCTCCACCAGCCCCACCCCCACTCGCCAAACCAACCTCGTATGTGCGATCGCCACCACCAGCCCCACTTCAATCGACAAACCCCCACTCCAGCTACCACCCACCCTTTATTCTTACCCAAAACCCTAAATCAATTAAAAATCCTAAATTTAACCATTGGCATGCTTGAATCAAATCAAATCAACTTAGGGCTTTTGATTCCTTTATAAGTTTCAATTGCAAAATTATGTTTACAGTATGAAATTCGGGTTTGATTTGGGGTGTTTGCCAAATTACGGGTTTGATTTGGGTGACGAATTGGGTTGATTGGGGTGGTGTTTGATTGGGTGGGGGTTTTTATTTGAGGGTGTCGCGAGGGTTGTGGCGATGGCGCGAGGGGTGAGAGCTGCAGGGTGGGTTGGCGAAGGGTGTGTGAATTGCGAGGTTTTTGGAGGAATGAGTGTTCGCGAATGGTCAAGTTGGCGCCGGCCAGTGGAAGGTGTGATGCGGGGGTGGCGTGGGCATCGCGGTGGGCAATTCCGGCGATTGGTTGGGGTGACAGTGGGCGGTGTGGTGGTCCGGTGAGGATTATGCTTGGGGTGGCAGTGGTGGAGGAACCATTTTTTGTTTTATTATTTTTAAAAGTAAATTTAACCATACATGTTAAAAGATAACCATGAGTGTTATACCATGGAATGTTTGTAAAATTAGGGTATATATAGAAGCCAAAAAAAAATAGGGTATTTCGCGGAAAATGAAAAATCACCAGGGGTATCCTGTAAAATCCCCCTTTTTTTGGTGAATCCATATATAATTTGATCAATTTCTTTTAAGTGGGCACATACTTTATGTGATTGGGTTATTCAACTAAATAGTTGCTCTTTCCACTAATATGAGTCCAATATATATTATTGAGTTATTGTGCAGTGGCATTAATACAATGAATGGCCTGTGTATCAATGCTGCTGAATTTCTTAACATTTGCAATAATTGGACTAGGAATTCACTTGAAATATGAAGAACATTTCATAAAAGGTTACAAAATGAAAAGGAAAAGATCGAAACAAAGTTCGTGTTGCCATGAAACACTTGTATAAAAAAAAAGCCTTTGTTTTGACCCATACCTAGCTAATTAATTGAGTTAGCTTTTTAATTGGGGAATACTATTCGAAGCTCCAGTTTTACTAGAATCGAAGTCCACTTTTCGAGTGAACTTCCGAATATGCCCCTCCACGAGCCAAAATCAAAAAAAAAAAAAAGGTTTGGACGCTTCCCATGGGCGTTCCCGTCCATGGTTGGACGCCTCCCATGGGTCCCGTCCATGGGTGGACGCCTATGGAGGCGTCCAACCCATGGACGGGACGCCCATGGGAGGCGTCCAATTCAGACTTAAAAAAAAAAGTCCAAATCCCACCCAAAAGCTTGGACGCCTTGCCTAGGCGTCCACCCATGGGTTGGACGCCTTAGCCAGGCTCCAAGCCTAGGTGGGACGCCTAGGCAAGGCGTCGTGGAGGGTTAGGAGGGGAGAAGAGGAGGGCATATTCGGAAGTTCACACGAAAATGTGGACTTTGATTCTAGTAAAGATGGACTTTGTTTAGCAACTCAGTTTTAATTGCGCTCAAAATATCCCTTAGCGTTCGGTGGTACCTTGAAAGTTCAAATTAAAGGTTTGTAATGTTACTTGTTTATTATCATGGTGGCGTTCGGAATGCCCGAGATGATACATGATCATCACGGGCCCAATCGTCGGGGTTGTCGATGGAGGTAGTGCTGTCTGCCACTACCACCCCCCATAAAGAAGTTAAATTATATGAATATTTTTTTTCATATGAGACACACAACTTGGAGTTAATTGAYCCATACAAAACTTGAATTACTTGGAGTTGTAATTCAAAAGATATTAACTTGGTACAACCGATTTTACCATACACATACATGCTCCAACCAACCACGAATTATTACTTCATGGAGTCTCCGAAGCGGACCCAACCTATGTCAACAATCAAATATGTGTAGGCCAAGGAAAAAGAAATCGTAAAAGTACTCTAAAGAATAGTAATAGGGTCGAATTCTCATTAGATAGAACTCATATAAGTATCTTGTAAAAGTTGTTTTTATTTTGCAAGGAATTTGCTAAAGAAAACACGTACTCCAAAAGTTAGGGGGACTAATATCCACGCAACAATTCTACTTCGTATTTCATTAACAACGTACATTGTTATCGTTTATTGCCATGCAAATAACCAAAAAAAAATTGTACGGATATTAGCTTCCGAAAAATTAGTACTAATTCAAGTTTCTGACGATCAAAGTAACCTTATTATCAAATTAATTAACAACCAATTATTCTTTCGAAGGATATAAAAGGAAGCTTGCACTTTCGATCAATTACATGCATGTCTTTTCTCACTCAATASTWTTGATTTAATGGTTACTACTACTTTGCTATAATATGATGTGATCAAAAGTGGGACTTTCATAGTTGGATTTTTGTAACAACCCATCATTATTCATTACTTAATACATATGCTTTACACATCACAATCATCATCATCATCATCCAATCCAACGGCCGACATCCCCTGGATAATCAAAGAGTGTATGTATGGGCCCGATATGGCGAAGATACATGTAATCTTGAATAATTACGATTCGATTGATATTTTAGTGTTTAGAGAGCTATAAGGTCGATGGAGAGAAAATCGATCCCAATCGAGTCTGTTTGATTAGTTAAGGAACTCATCGTGAATGATTAGTTGTGTCTAGAGAAGTGCTTGTATAAAATTTTAGTTTGAAGACTAAATACGGTGCTTCAATTTGAAATTACCTTATAATTTTGATTATATTTAATTATATATAAATCAAATCAAATGTTAAAATAAATAATTCAAACTTTATTTGACATGACTCAACTTGATTTCAATTTGAACAAATTTAAAAAAAAAAAATCCTAAAACTAATCGATGTACATATATCGCTAGGACTCCTTGTATAGGATGAGCCACACAATTATGTTTACTGAACGAATAACTTTGTCAAAAACATTTGTTTGTTGAGTCGATATCACTTCTCTTCTTCAATCTTCTCTACTATTCTATAGCTTACAAATGTACATATATGATTAAATGAGATTTGTTATTGGTTATATTTTTTTTTATATAATTGCATGATTAATTTTTTTAAAAAAATATATATAATTGGACTATTCAAGTAGAGGTGGAGAGTTGGACCAATAGTAGATATGTTTATTGTTCCAAAGTTGTTTGAGTGTTTGTCAAAGTAGAAGCAAACACTATCTTTTTGGAGGATTTCCGAAAACAACTAAAATACTAAAATAGTCTTTGGGTTTAATCCTTCCACTTTGCCCAAAATTAGCTTGTTGAATATCAGATAGTAGAAGGAAACTGATAATATATTTTTACACCGATTAGATTAGACGAGGTTGTAGTTCGCTTGCACAGATCTTTATCTTAGAATTATACAGTAAAGAAAGGGGGAATCCCATCGTATAGGAGCGTGTGAGGCCTTGACCCGTAGATCGATAGGTCGCGGGAGATGGGAAGGCATTACCCCCAAAGCCAAACCCTTTGGCAGTATTCATGTCCAGTAGGTTATCAACGTAACTTATAAAGACACTTCTATTGTGAGAGCACAATTTTGGAGTTTAATCCACATGCAGTAGTCTATGATGAAATTAAGAATATCTTTATCAATTCTATTTAGTAATAAACAAGTCCTGAAATAATCATCACGTTTCCATTATTGAGTCTATTTCATATCCCTTTCATGTGAACTTCACGTTATTTCAAATATCAAAATTCTTATTTATATACATCCCATTGCAAAAATATCGATATTTAATAGTGTGGACAAATCAAAAATGAATAAAACATGAAATGATCACACAAATAGCGGAATAAAGGATTTGACTAGTTCTAAACTACATCTTTACCACTACTTAAAGCTATCTTCACCCCATTTTCTATTCATTATCAGCTCATCTGCTCAAGTCAAAGTGTCCAAATTTACACAAAGCAAGGGTAATCAAAAATCATCGCCCCTTTTCGAAAACTTTAACTAATCCTATATTACCGGCCTATCCCAGATGATAGAAGCCTCGATAATTCTATCATTTAAAACCATCTGGTAATGTACGAGAGTAGTTCGCCATGCTTCATATTTATTATATTATTTATGCTTATCTATTTTTCAATGTGGAAAAACAGTATTTTAATCGATGTATTTATATTAACTACGTATATAACTATGATCAGTATGTATTTGTCTTGTATGGTATACCGTAATTTGGTATTTAATTTAAGGAAGATAGTACGTAATAATCAATGGAAGAGGCGTTGTCAAAGCTGACAACAAGCTGGCAAACGCGAGTGGACACGTGGCGGAAATCTGCTAATTGATTTGGTGTTTGGCCTCGTGGCCATTAGCCCTCCAACATTACTTTTTTAAATTTTTAAATAAATCGCCCTTGATTTAAAACTAGGGTTATTTATTTAGATAACACATTATCAAAGTTTTAATATTAGGATTTGATATCAATGATTATAAATTTAATAATTACCAATCGACTTATTCGATATCGATAAAGTCTTGAACCTGAAGTAAAAACAGTGTAACAAAGGTGGTTTACAATCAAAAGCTACCCGTATATTGATTAAGTCTTGACCCTAATGCACGAAGATTGAGGGTTCAAGTGTAATACATTATTCTGAAGGTGACTCTAATGTTGAGCGAGTTTTTAAAAGTGTGTGTTTTACAATCGAATTTTAGCTGTGTTGATTATCTGACCTAAGCGACGAAGATTAAGGACGACTAAAATGTATAATAATTAACGATTTGCTAATGTGACTTTGATGTCGAGCTTTTTATAATTTTTTAAATTGGCTAACTAATAAGGAATACTCTATTTTTAGTAGCTAAACAACTCGTTTAAGCTCAAAGGTCATACGCCTACAATTTGTTAGTACTTTACTTGGTTGCTACTTGCTAAGTTGCTAGTGATTTAAAATTCATTTTACTTCTAGAAGGTGAGGATCATGCAAAGTTTCTAAGGAAGTTCATAAAATGTTAATTATTGATACTTATTTAAATATTTTTAAAAGACACGAATTAATATGAAGGTCTTAAATTAATCATTAATGATAACTTTTTTGATAGTATTGTAGTATCCCTAATTAGATCCATGTACCTTATTAGACTTATCTAATTATACTTAAAACAATCAAGAAGAAAAAAACGTGCTTCATAATAGGCGCAAATCTATTACTTCCCAATGTCAAATTAAATTCAACAAAAAAAATTTCACGTATTTCGAGGTTGAGATTTAGCAATGTACGTAAACAAGTAAATTATTCAAAATAATTTTAACACAGTGAAGAATGAGATTATAACTTTATTGTGTTAAAATTATTTTGATTAATTCACTCATTAACATTGTTAAATTTCAACCTCGAAATATGTGAAATTTGGCTTGTTGCGTTTAATATGATACGGAGGAAGTACTTCGTATTATATTATAGAGGTGACTATTTCAAATAAAGAGGTCACTACAATATATTAAAAAAAATTACGGACTATAAATTTACAATCAATTTATATCGATAAGGCTATAGGTTTACCAGTAAATGTCACTATATCCTTGATTAGACGTGTCAATGTGTCGAACGGGTCGATCAGATTAAGATAGTTTTGACCATATAAAAAGGGTTAATCCAAACAACTAAAATCTTGTTCTTTTAGGCTTCATTTTATGGTACTTCAGTCCAATTCTCTCAATTTTAATCAACTTCAGTTCAGCTCAAATACTTCAACTCACTTTAATTTCAACTACTTCAGCTCACTTTCAATTGAATTCATCTTACTTTAGCCTATTTCAATTCAATTACGCATACTCCAATTTAGTTCAACTTACTCCAATCCCAAAAAAACGGGGCCTAAGTTATGCAACTAACTACAGTTAGTAACTATCGAGCAATGCCTGAGTTTGTATAAACGAAACAACTAAGAAAACGAAGGAAGTAAAAGGAAAAACCGAAACGCAGAAGATGTTAAAAAAAGGACGCACGTGAGAGGAAAAAAAGTTCCTTGAAGTGAACGCAAGTGTTAATCGTGTGGGCCGTGGTTGGCTATGTTTTGGGTCGAGAACCTAGAACCTGGTGCCATTTTCCTGACTTCTGCTTTAGGTGTGCAACATCACAGACTTTCCCTTTCTATTGCTTTGCCAGAAAACTCACTATTTTCTTGGGATTCATTTTACTATTCTCGCTCTCGAATTTTCCGCACAACATTCTAAACTATTTTTGTCTATCATCAATAATAGCAAGAGTTGCAAAAATTACGAGACGGAGGAGTATAAAATAATAATAATAATAATAATAATAATAATAATAATAATAATAATAATAATAATAATAATAATAATAAATACAGTACATTTTAACAAGGATGATATACATGGCTTGAGTTAAAATGAAAATGTGGGATTCAATCTAACATTTATTAGATCGATTTGTCAAATTAATATGTAATTTTGATATTTGTTATTATATCTCGACGATAAAAATGTTTTTTTTTTCATTATTTAGTAGAATCTAATGATTTTACTATCCGATTTTATCGATTCGATTCTATCGATTCGATTCTATCACCCTTATCGGTCTAAAGTAGGATTCCGATTTTGAAACCTTTGGAAGTAATAAGAAGTACATCGTATACTTTTGTTGGAAAATTTAATTAAACAACACACTTATTGCTCTATTAGTTAGTAAAGGCTTTGTGTAAGTTGTCATGTATATATGTGTGGTCAAGGGTTCAATGAGAAGTATTTGTATCTCATTGTATATTTTTAGTGTTGGAAAATATAAGAGTTATTTTTTAAAGAAGTAGACGCTTAAAAAGAAATAGGATAATTTTCTCTCAATATTATAGTCTACTCTATCAAAGTTCATGGAAAAAAAACTTAGCATCTATAAATGAATCAATTTCTTGATGAGTAGGGGCATAATGGTCCATAATGGTCAAGTAATCAGCTCAATGATTAGCTTCACGATAAATATATCGACAATCGAAATGGTCAAATGTACGAAGTAAGAAAAAAATGTCCTCCATAAGAAAATGAATAAACCAAGGGCTAAAGGAGGAGGCGCGAATGAAATTGATAATCGTAAAATTGTCTCCTTCAACAAAAATGCATTTGTAACATAAAGAGGAGGCGAGAAATATTATAGCATTATACTATTATAGATAAAGCTAAACAAAAAAAATTAAGATTAAATTGAATGAATTTTGTCTTTTTTGGCAACTCTTATCACCAAAATAGTGGTTTACTTTTTTTTTTTTTTTTTTTTGAGAAATTCAATGTCCTACCCAACATTCATGGAGCCCTAACACTCAATGCAACCTAAATAATGTACGTATTTATGTAACAATCCCAATTATTTTCCCCATTTTGTGGTTTTCATAAGAAAACGGTACAATATATAGCTAAACTATTTAACTCCCAAGGTATTTTGCTTGCAARAATGAACGTGTAATTAAGCCAATAYTTTTTAAGAAAARCGYATAGATCCATCCAATAAATGACGTTGACGTAGCYTAATAGTATCTATCCARTCATTTTAAACCACTAATAAATTTAWAAAATATATSCATTATGAAYCGCTAACTAGAATATATAGCAATAACAATAATTCTAAAATTTCAATCAAATGAAATAATTTTAACATTACCCAAAATGGCCAAAATACAATTTCCTTTTTAATTAATTAATACATTTTAAATAATTAAAAAAAAAAGAAAGAAAGAAGATAAGCACAACAAAAAAAAATTCCATTTCCACCCACCCACCACACCGAGAACTAYACTTAGACCCACTAATGAATAACCCAAAAAATTCTATGTACTTCTATATAAAAACTTAGTAAAAGTATATTATTAATATTGCAAATTAAACTCTTTTTCATGATTAACCAATTGATATARAGGGAGAATGCGTATTCGATCTCTGTAATAACAATTGYAAGAGGATCGAAATCTAACCARTCAAAKCTGAATRRCAAARCGYGAGTGAAAGATAACTCACGTGGTTAAAARTTTRCRCGATTSTAGAGATCATGAGATCGATTCTCACCTCGTCCGTGTGYCTCTCTTTGRATCRCCAAATAARCGAACCWCAAACCCGAATTAGCCCGAAGAGTGAACCGAGCGGATATTTCATTATAATAATTTTCTTGCTAACTTTTTTCTGTTGGTCATATACTCAACTCATGCGCCCCTTCTTTACTGATTACTACTACTTCACTTTGTCATTTCTCTCACCGCCTTTTAAATTTCTTTCACTTCCATTATCTCTTCTTTGTAACGCAGTTTTGCCCAATATATATATAAATTTCATTATATATATGTAAAAAAAACCCCTTTTTATTGAGAACCAACCAAAAAAAKAAAAAAAAAAAAAAATTAAAATAAAGGGAATTGAAAAAACCCCACTATAAATCAATCAAGAAAGTTTGATTGAATCTGAAGAACAAAAGATGGGTGTAATGGAACAGAGAGTAGAAGTTACAAGAATGGAAGATGTTGAAGATGAAGATGAAACCATTAAGTGGCCTGTTTGGTTGAAACCGCTTTTGAGAACCAGTTTTTCGGGCAATGCAAGATTCACCCCTGATGCTCATAAGTCTGAATGTAACCACTGTGTATTTCTGCTTGATCTGCCTGGATGATACGGCCCTCTTGGCTCTGTTTGACCTCTCGTCTTCAGAGTAAGAGTCAATCGCGCCATAGCTCAGGTTTGTAGCGCTCCCTCCGTGCGTTTTGTTTAATGAAAAATCATTTACGAGGGATGTTGCATGTACCACCGGTTGTTTTGTTTTTTTTTTAAACTCATGGATGTCGGTGGCGTCAATAGAAGGTCGTCTCCAGGACGTGATTAGGGGAATGGAACAAAAGTACTAGTTACATAACGGGATACGACGTACATTATTCAACAGTGCGCGTTATCGTGTTCTTGAAATCAAAGCCTCAACCGCGCACACCGGTACAAAGCGGTTACCAACACTTGTCTTGTGTGTCATCGGAGGCTTGCTACGACTCGTTCTCGCTCTGATTCCCTTTCGTGCAAGTTTTGTCCCATCTTTTTTCGATTGTTAATAATACGAGTTTTTTGATGTGGATTTTTAGTATTGTTACTATTGAACTGAATGTCTCGTAGTATATTATTTTTTTGGTCCAGCACACTTAAATTATTAGGTTTGATTAATTTTTAGGTAGCATTGTGTACTAGTACAAAATATTGTCAAGCATTTAAAGTGAGAAATGTGAAATTCAAATATTAATAAAAAAGAGCTCTAGTTAGGTTGCTATATATGAACTTGTCTATCCTTAATCGATGTGAAGTTGTTGAGTGATTGTTTTTCGATAAACATAAAAAAAAAAAAAAGAATATTGTAGCTGAATTTTAGTAGAATCATTATTTTGATGAAAGATTTTTTATTTTTTAATAATTTTTTTCAATTGTTTTAGGTTAGCTTTGCATATTACAAAGAATTTGATTACCAAAAGGTTGGGAAAAAAAAAAATGGAACATTGTTCAATGAATAAGTAGTACGGTGATAAAGGGATAAAAGAGAGATGAAATGAAAGAAAGTGAAAAAATGTATTTGTTGAAATATAAATGGGAAAAATTGGATCACTAAATAATATAAAAAATAATAATTATTAAAGTTAATTTAAGTTGATTGATGTGCAAACAATCACACAAATTTCATAGTTTGATCTAATCTCTACAACCACAAGTGTCTTATTCAGTTTAATTCATCTGCACAAATTTTTTTTTTTGCTAACTACATACTATACCATGGTTGTTTATACTATTAAGCTTTTGACTTTTAGGCTAAACCAATCTTGTTGTGCCACTCTCATCATTTTGATCATGACCTTTCTCTACTACACTAATGCTGTGCTTTCCTTTTAGTCAAATGTACCATGTCATTCATGAGTTTTTTTTGTGTTAGTTCTCTTGTACTGTGTTGCTTGGATTACTCTTAGGACGGCTGATCTGATCCGATCCGATCCGATACTGGTTTCGTCTTTGATTTCGGTCTTAATCATGTACACTGCCTTACCTAATTGAGGCGGCTCTGTAATCGTCATCTGGTGTAACCTACACGGTCGTGTGCTTATCCGTTGTAGTATGTATATATGTCCTTGCATTGGGGGTAGATATAAGATGGGGTTTGAGAGTCGATTTTGTTTCTTTCGGTCCCTGAGTTCAGTTATGAGTTTCTAGTACATGAACTTTGTGTATTGGTAGTTGGGATGTTAGGATTGGCATGTGTAACATTTACAATGTGGTCTGGTTAATGTCATTCTGTTTGGTATCTCAMAATTCAGATGTTAAGTATTTGTGTATTGGTYATCAGATCTGTGTGTTCGTTTTTGTTTCTTTCGATTCCTGTGTTCTGTTGGGAGTTTATATTGATATTTCGGATGTTAAGGTTTCGCTATGCAACATGAACAATAGTTTGATTAATGTAATTCTGTGTGAAATTTCAGATGTTAAGAATCTYTGTATTGGAATGTCAGATGTGTATCTGATTTTAGTTCTTTTGATCCCAGGATTAGTGATGAGTGTCTAGTATATGATTTTTCGATTGGTATTCGGATATTAAGGTTTCAATTGGTCTGATTAATGTCATTCCGTGTGATAATGTCAGATAAACGGGACCTCAAAGAAGTTCTGGACCGAGGGGAAGAGGAGTGTTGGCGAATCAGGAATCACAACATCYGACTCAGAAGAGTCCTTGAATAACTACTACAATGAGAAGAAGGGTGACACTTTTAATTACAATTACAATTATAATTACAAGAAGAAGCTGCAGAGTTTTTCACCATCGACACCGCCAAGGACCGCATCCACCAGCTCAGGCGCTGTCAGTTACAGGTCTGCCAAGCGCAGGAAGGGGGTGCCTCACAGAGCCCCCCTGGGGGCGCTTCTCATACAATACTGAAATCATCACACTGCGAGCAATCAACTCCTCACTAAAACCAAACCGTGTTCGTTCTCAACACGATACTAATTCGTGGGGATCGAACCTTGTATATTACACAAACCTAGCTAGTAATTAGTAACAATAGGACTCTGGTATTGTATATATATATGGGTAGNTACTACAATGAGAAGAAGGGTGACACTTTTAATTACAATTACAGTTATAATTACAAGAAGAAGTTGCAGAGTTTTTCACCATCGACACCGCCAAGGACCGCATCCACCAGCTCAGGCGCTGTCAGTTACAGGTCTGCCAAGCGCAGGAAGGGGGTGCCTCACAGAGCCCCCCTGGGGGCGCTTCTCATACAATACTGAAATCATCACACTGCGGGCAATCAACTCCTCACTAAAACCAAACCGTGTTCGTTCTCAACACGATACTAATTCGTGGGGATCGAACCTTGTATATTACACAAACCTAGCTAGTAATTAGTAACAATAGGACTCTGGTATTGTATATATATATGGGTAGCCGAAAAGAATATATATATGATATATTTCGCTAATATATATATAGATATAAGCAACAGGATGAAGCATTTGCTAAATGCTGTGGCTTATCACACAGTTTTTCGTTTTTGGTTTTTTGTCGAAACGTTTTGTTATACACAGAATCATAACGTAGGGGAGGTCGACTTTTCGATGTAAATACTGATATATTGTTGTGTAATGTAATGTAATTGTGTAGGAGTGTTTGTATTAATTCGAATAAAGATTCAAATACACTGAAATATATATATACATACTTTTGTATTTTCATTAATAAAACTATAATTTGTAATTATTATGTGATGCTAGAAGATATATATTTGTATGTGTATGAAAATCAATTGGCATATATAATTGACAGCAACAATGAAAGAATATCAAATTTTAGGGATTGAAAGGAATGTGAAATGGATGGTAGTGCAAGAACACGCAAGCAAGTAATAAGCAAGAAATAAAAGTAGGAAATACTAACAAGCAATCAATAAGAACCAGAGTTAGTGTCATACCAAATTTTTATTTTTTTTTCTCTAAAGCAAAATATGATGTTTGGGAATTTTTGGTAGAGTGGAAGTAATATCAATAATGGCCCTATAWTGGGTGTTGTGGAGTAATTGGATAACATCCATGCTCAATCATTGGTAGATCCGAATTCCGATCGTTAATTATATATATATGCATATAATTCATTGGGTATAAATTCGGTAGGTTTTCTGATTAGGCGATATCATGTATTTATTTTATCCGAGCTAGATATTTTCGATTTTTAAGTTCGGAGAAGCAGAACTCTATCGTTGGTGAGGCATAAAACTATGAGGGTAGTTGGTGATTATATAGTTTCCCATGAGAGAGGCATGTAAGCTAGGACTAGCACTAGTAACAAAATTAGGCAGCATGTAATTTTTGTGCTAATACAATGAGATTAAGACCTTAATTATGTTGGGATTGTTATTTGATTAGTGGCAAAGTGTAACATGCAATTAATGACAAAGATACGTAAATGACAGAATAATGGAATACATTGGGAGTAGCAATAAATCAATAATCACACTCTTTAAAAACTTAAATTGCTGCTTTTAAGTGAAGATAATTGAGGAAATTTGGACATACCAAAGATATGGATAAGATAATAATAATAGTAGTACAGTTTTGTACTACACTAATAAGTAATAACTAATAATAATAATAATATGTGACTAAAAATAAAGCTTATATAATACCGGTAATACCGGTAAAAGTAGTAATGTGCTCTTCCTTTAACTAGAGTTTGGTTTAGTTTAGCTTATGTTATGCTACACCGTCAACAAGGGTCGACTCAAGTGGTAATCCACTCGATGCCGTCTCATGTTCGAGTCGCATTGTATGTAGAAACACTGGATAAGTGATTCTTCACTAGAAATTAGGCGTGCAATCGGAGTCGGAATCTGAATGTGATCGAAGCTAAGCTCTGGTGAACGGGGTCGTGAGATGTTATGTTATGTGATGTTTGTGCAATTGTGGCTTCTAGAGGGTAAAGTGGGACCCACCTCAGATGAAGACGTTTAATTAAGGGCGTTTATGTGGTTAGTTATCCACCCTCCACCTGCCCCATGCCACCTTATACGTTGTCAATTTTCTATTCTTTGCAATTTTTGATTTTCCAAATTCCAAATAATATAAATTGTGCAATCCTTTAATTTGCTATTTCTTTTATTTTTAAATCTTTGATTATCATCACTAATTCAGTAAAAGTTTATCTTAATCGTATCACATTACTAGTCATGGGTTCTGCCCTAATATGAAAAACTCAATCTTTCACTTATGTAACCCTTTTTATGATGGATTTTCGTATCTTTAGTCGGGTTCGTGACCCTCTTAGAACCCAACGGTGGTAGTGGGTCCCAACCTAACTTAGAAAGRAATRGTTTAATGTTTTATTAGTAACGYGTTACTCACCCAGTGGGTGAAATTCCGAGGTGTAGCAATGTGCGACCCTAATATATCCTCGCCATCGGATTTGTGACAATGWAGAAATGCTATGSAAGACGTAAGAGGATTCATTATGATAGTGTTTGCTTGAAATCATTATCAAACAGTAGCAGAGCAAGTGTATGATTAAAACAAAGCATGTGTTAGCTAAGTATAGTAGTATGCGTCATGAATGCATAAAGTAGCATGCTGCTGCAATCACACAAAGTACAACCCCTAATTAGTTAATTAATTAATTAATTAATTAATTACAGTGTTAATCAATGTCATCACTTAAACAAATGCCAAAATTGATGTCTCAAACATTAGTATTGCACCACATATATGTATATAAATATCATGATATTAAATTTATAGCAAGTGCTTAATTAAAAGAGGCGTATGCAATTAGAGGTTGATCCTTAGCCTTTCAGCATAGGATGAGCTAGTTGCCCTGTATCACTTTCATGACATAGAACCATGACATCTAGACTCTAGCTAGAGGTGGCCACCGGRCGCCACCACCGGATCATGTTCGGCTCAGAGAATTTTAGCGCCAATTGAACTAGGCTCGAACCAATTATGGCTCGTGGGGACAGTTGTTAGTTCCAATCAGGAGCGATCAATATTATCTCGACCCGTTGGCCCAGTCCAACCAGTCAAAAAAAAAAAATCGAGGGTTTTAGACAGCTAAAAATATTTATTTTTAATTCAAAAGCTTCCCTCGGCCCGCAAAAGTCCGCTCTTTTTAGGCGGGTATGGGCAATAATAGTTTTATACATTCCAATTATGCATTTAGTGATGATAGACTCCACCTCAATAAGAACATTTAAGCCGAACTTTTAGTCTTCACACTGCAAGTTYCTTAATCAATATATATCCACCATGCAAAATATGCACAATCGAAGCAAAAAAGGGCCTATAGGGATCGTTGTTAGTTCCAGATATGCATTTRGTGACAATCGACCCWGCCTTAATCAAGACACCRCATAAATATAAGCTCGAAAGAAAAACYYCCCATGGGGWCAATAGTCAGTTTCASCTATACATTTCGTGACGATCAACCCCATCTCAATGAGGACGTCGWAGCGAACCTTTTGTTTTCACACTGCAAGTTTTTTTGAACATTATATTATCCATGGACATTCGTTTCCCTCCAAAAGTATAAGGTATGCACAAATTAACGCATGACATTGGCATGCAAATAGAAGAGGTAAGGAACAGTTGCAATCCAAGCAATAAAGCAAAGGAACAAATTTATTCATGATGTTGGATCATACATAGGATGGCCCATGCATGAACCATCAATTGTACTTTATAGGCCCTCCTTCACTTGTTGGTTAGGTGATCAAATTGATCAACCATAACACCCACTTTTGAAAGCCAAAAATTATGCATAAAAATTAGTGGTTCATAATTTATTCTGATCATGGCATTTTCTTTTTCTTTTTTTTTTTGGAATGATAAAAAAACCAGAGATCAGAAAAACAAGAATGGAATTTACCACTATTTCAGAATAAGAAATAGTGACATGTGACTTGGAATAAATGCTTTCTGATCTGATTCTTTTGGAAAGTAGTAGTGTTATTCCACAACCTACTTTTATATATGCCAAACTTGTTAACAATACAATACATTAGATGTTCCATTTGCAATGATCCTGATTTCCTCTGTTAAAACCTAATTTGGCTCACTTCAGAGGAGTTATACAGCAGTGTTTAGGGAAGAAACGTAACGTTTCGTTTTTTGTCGTTGAATACCGGAATAGATTCGAAAGAGAATGTGTAGGGAGCCAAGTAAGACAGTGATGCGAAAGGGACATATGTTTATTCGCGGCACTGTACAATGTGGTAAAGCTGTGGAGGACTCTTTGTGCACTGCATTTAGACTGAGCTGCARTAAGAAAACACACAGTGGTAAAAAAAAGTTATACAAAGATTGATATRCATGAGTTTTTGAATAAAGATGATGTCGTAATGACAGAAAGTTTCACCCCCGCTTTGAACATAATAGTTGCATATGTATAAAAACCGCAACCTCATTACACAAATACATACTAAAGGAACAGATACACAATGACCTTGTCGTAGGTCAGCCTAGAAAATGTCCAGCCCCCTCCTTATAGGCTAGTATATATAGGTTCGGAGTGGTCATTCAATGTCGTCGATCCAATCGCCATATATTCTGCTGATCTTGTCTGGCCCTTTCCATTTGTGGGGAGGCCTCGTTCCGGGTACTTGTGACACGCCCGAAGACCTCTGTGAAGGGATTCCATGCCCCACATGGTGAAACTCTTGACGAGGGGTTGATAAACTTTGAGACGCTGATGTTTCTGTTTTTGTAGTCATACCGATTGGCTTTGTTTCCGCTGGTACAGTGGAATTACCGTCCCCCTCAGTAAGTCCTCCAGTGAACTTGTTCAATTCTGCCACACACAAAGAGGATATTAAACATATGCCCCCCATAATCTGAATAATGATACTTGGTTACAATTCAATTAGAAGGCGGACAAAGCAAATTCTAAGTCGCGTTCATTGAAGTCATAACTAAGGAATGGGGTTAGGATACTATAAGTGAACTGTGTTCTTCAAGCTTTAATGTTTCCAACATATAACATGATAAATTATTCCACAAAATTGTGTATAATTTGGGCGGTGCAAAATGCGCATGTGACCTATTATTACTTAGGGACTAAGGGTATATCCTCCAAGAGTGGAATATAGAAGATGRGTGTTGCTTATCCAGAAATGTAAACATCTCTATTATGTAAAAAACTAAACACTGATTTTATTTGATGATTCTGTTGATACTAGACACCTATAATAAATCACAGAAAGTACACCAGTACAAATCCTGCTTCAAGGTGGGTCTAAGGATGTCCAAGACGCGCAAAGCTGTARTCGTTACTCTAATTAGTCCACCAGGAACAGAAGAGAGCACCCACACTAACTTCTATCAAGCTAATGGTATAATGGAGATGGCATCATAAAGGTCCTAGCAACCCATTCTAAGCCAGCCGCGACACATGCTTTTCTTACCTTTCCTACAGACAACGGATAAACAGAAGGCACCATCCTAATAAACAACCATGTCYCAAGGCTTAAGGGGGAAAAAACTTACGATACTACACAAGAGAAAAGTTCCCAAACAATTTGTAATATACTCCGTACAAAAGATGTGCAAGCAAAAGGAAAACCTTGGATGGAAGAAACCAAGAGAACAATTAGTAAACTACTGAACAACACTTAGGGTTAATTACAAGCTATGCAAGATATTACATCAAGTTAACTAACTCTATGTAGGCTATTAAGAATCAAAAGTAACTCCATCAGGGCCATCGTTTCATTTTTCTACAATTGAAACTACCCATWATTCACTAGGAACATATAACCATATAAACATTAGAAATTGGTCTCATGAGTCATTTTTACTTGGTTTAACCAACACATATTCAAATCGTCGTCTGTAGAAGAGGAAACTCAATTTCAACAATTGAACCTTKCTGCTGGTACAAATAACTTTRGAAAGAAATCAGTGCCAAATTTCGAGTCTAGTGAGTAGCAATAGCAACTAGGGGAGTGRAAATATTGATCAACATGTAAGGCTCTCCTTAAGAAAGGGAATGGAATCCATCATGCCAAAGATGCACTATATAGCTTCTGTGTGCTAATGCTTATCATAGATGGTGTAATATATTTGTCACAGAATTCTTAGCAGAGACTCCGTGTGCATACAATTACAATCAAACGTAACTTCATTGAACAAGTTACACATACATGACAACCAAATAAAGCAGAGCTTCCTGTTGATATATTGGTAGACCATACGTTTACCCCTATTTACACTAAAGAGAAAATTAACAGTGAAATTGAAAGGAGCCGCCTCAAAGGCTCACAGATGTGGAAACACCAGAGTAATAACATGCAGGAGGAACATGAAAATA
The DNA here is from genome assembly GCA_008642245.1 of Bassia scoparia. Taxonomy (NCBI): domain Eukaryota; kingdom Viridiplantae; phylum Streptophyta; class Magnoliopsida; order Caryophyllales; family Amaranthaceae; genus Bassia; species Bassia scoparia. Next base: position 99,089 of record SNQN01000787.1, on the reverse strand, counting down.
ATGCCAGAACAGCAACARACATGAGGAATCAAGGCCATTATTAGTAGATTCCATTATTAGTTTATTACAGACAACAAACTGTAAGGGGCTAAGGGTGTCAGGCTGTATTAACTGAAATTCTGATTATTAGAAAACAATGTTTAAACAAAAATGCATTCAAGATCTTTCAAGGAAGAGAAGCTCACAGGCTACATGTAAAACGCTAAGGAACAGGTGAAAGTTGGAAGTAAATTAGATACTGGATGATATGCTATGTATTGTAATACATATGTTCTATAAACTCCATGGAGGTTACTTAGAAAACAAAGTATCTCCATCAGCAATCAGCATCATCTTTTCAWATTATAACAATTAGAAACAATCCATAACTCAAAAGGATCATATAGGCTGTAATGCATTATCACATTAGGATTGACATTATATCTAGTTTTATTTTAGCGGGCACATATTGAGATCCATCAATTATTGAAGTGTCTTAAGTCAACTAATTCRTGCTGCTACTGTGGTACAGTATATGAAAATCCAAATCACAAACACCCAAATTGTGAGGCCAGCAAACTGGTAACTTCGGTGAGAGGGTGAGGAGATAGGAAGTTAGGAACTAAGACTAGAATTGCTGATACAGTTTATAAAAGTCTAAATTACAAAACCCCAAATTATGAGGCATGCAAACCGCTGAGACGGTGAGGAGCAATAGCAACTAAGGAATTGTTGGGATGACATGGGAAATAAATTCCTATAGGAATTTGTAAATTATCGGAATTGAATTCTGTTAGAATATAAGATAAGATAGATAAGGAAAATATATCATATGTGATATATTTTCCATGATAGAATATTCTGAGCTAGCAGTTGTTTGTTAAGATATTATATTCGGGAAGAATTTCGCATCTATATTATGTTAGGTTTGTATAAATACCCGAGCATTGATGAATATTAGACAGCACAATTGAACCCTAAGACAAGCAATTTTTGCACACGATGCGTGAGAAGTTTGAATATGTTTATCAATGGCAAATTGCATGCATCATCGTATTAAAAAAGAAAGAAAGCATTGGAAACGGTTTTTTTAACCTTAATTTTGTTAAAGACAATTAAAATATGTTATTCCAAGGTTCCAAACAATTAAAATTATTCTATGAATTTTTTTGAAGATACCCTCCAACTTCGAGAAAATAGCCGATATACTCTTACTCTAACGGAAAAGCTAACACCGTTAGTCTATTACCCCAATTAACCCCTAAGTCATCCCACTTAACCACTAATCCCTTGATTCTCTTCTCCCAACCCTTAATCCTTTCTCTTTCCTCCATGCTTCTACGGTTCTACCTTCATCCCTTCTCTCTCCTTCCTTCTTCCTACCTGAGTCATTGTAACACATTAACCAAATTCATCATAAAACGARTGTTCATCAAATCCTCAAAACACGCCTCAAATCCTCACATTCCATAATCTCTGTTTGTTGAAGGTGGCGTCTTGGGTGGCCTTGATTCTTCTCGTTCAACAGCTCAAAATCGAGGTGTTTTTTGTTTTTTTTTTGTTTGATGGAAGAAATGATTGAATGAATGATGACATGAAATGCAGGGAAGAAAGTGAAGAAACCTCCACTTCGAGATTTGGGAATTCTGCAAATGGGTCTGGGTCGAATTCGAATAATGGTGCGAAGAAATCTTCTGCGAAGGAATTGGGTGGTTTTTTGTTGAGATTTTTGGTTCGAATTTAGGTATTTATTTCTGGTTAAAGTGATTAAGGGCATGTGATTGGGTATTTGTTTCTGATTCGCCATCTTCAAACGAGAGCACACGAAATTCTTTCTCTATCTTTCTATTTTTCTCTCAAATTTGGGTATTGTTTAGATTTTGACCAAAGCAATTTTTGGATATTTTTGTGTTTTTCTTGGGTTGTAAATTGTAGGTTAGTGATGATAGGAGGTTGAAGATTGGAGGTGATTAATTGAGGAGAAAGATACATTAGGGTAATAGACTAACAGCGTTAGAATTTTAACGGTTTTTGGTTATTAAGCCTTAAGGGCATATGAGCTATCTCAAAGGTGAGGTACCTGGGTATTAAAAAAAATTCGTACATGAGTTATTAAACTAAACGTGGGATACATGAGGAAAAATCCCTTTTTTTTCTTCTATTGTAACCTTTTCAAATTTCCATTGCATTGTTATTTATTTTTGTCAAAATAATGAGTTTTATTGAGAGTGGGGATCGATTCTTATCCCGCCCTTGTGGCTCTCTTAGCACAAAAAAAAAAAAAAAAACAAATATGAGTTTTATTGGATATGTAATAATTGTTTGCATGTTTAGAATTTAAATTGATTGAATGTTAAAGTTGGCAAGGTTAAATTTACATTTATTTGTTAATGTTTAATAGTAATTCTAAAGTGTAAAATTAATAATGGAAATTCAAAGGGGACACCATTGCTCCCCTTTTCTTGTGTAATAGAGATTTTTGTCACAAATATGAGTTTTATTTTGGAATATGTATTAATAGTTTGGCAATGTTCTCCCTTTATTTATTTTTGAATTTAAATTGATTGAATGTTAAACTTACATTTTATTTATGTTTAATAGTAATTCTAATAAAGTGGAAGGGTAATAATGGAAATTCAAAGGGGACAGCATTGCTCCCCTTCCCTTATGTAATAGAGATTTCTCTGCGTGCTTGTGGGTTTAGAAAAATAAACACCAGTAGGATTCAAATACAAATACAACTTTCACAATTTTTTTTCTTTCTTTGATCAATTACATTCTAGAATCCGCTGCGTTCTTCTGTTTGATTCTCTTAGCCACTTTGTTTTTCCTCCAATTCATGTTTATTACACGATATATTTTTCTTATCTATCTTATCTATTCCTAACATTTTCACATTAGAAATTTCACAAATTGTTCAAAGTTATTTGTTATAAAGGGAGGAATTTGCAAATCATGGGAATTTCAAGTTACCAAGGGGGCACTACACACATGGTAATTTAATTCCCATGTTTTGTAGGAATGGAAAATTCCCATGAAATTGAAATTCCCACATTTTTTATGTTTTGTAGTTAACCAAACAAAACCCTAATATCCAAATTTCCATGATATTCTATTACCCCCATTTCTTTTGTCCAAAAAGAAAATACTCTCCGTAGTCAAAGAAAAAAAATTCTATAAACAATAAGACCGGTGTTGTTATAGGGATCATAATGTTGGGCAGCTCAAAAGGGTCACATAAACGAGATGGGTGTTGCACAAATGCTTATGCCAAGATGTATATGCAAGAACATTTAACTGATAGGATTAAGAACAAAAACATAAAATCAGGGTTGCAAATATTCAGGATAAAAAAGGGAAAATTGATTGTGTTGATTTGGACAATCATGTAAGGAGACCAAAGTAAGAATAGTTTTGTTGGGATTATGGTGATCTTAAGAGAGGCCTAATTTGACCAAAGCTGACTCGAAGGGGATTAAGACTTAAGAAGGATATGAAGAAATTCGATTATATCTCAGATGACTATGAGCACATGGCTATGGAAGGAGAGAGCTCAGGTGGACGGCTCCAGAAGATAATGTATCTAGCCGACCCCACCTATGGGATTTAGGCACAAAGTAGTTGATAATAGAGTTCTCTCTATAAAGTGAACGAACCATGGGCTAAGTTGCACCAAACCAATACTCTTAAGAACAACTACAAAGATAATTTCGCTACTAGCTAATTTTGCACACGACACATAAGTGAAAGTTACAATGCATTTATACCGATAGTTTGAAATCAYTAATAATTTCGTAAGGAGGCGAGTCCTCATTTGATTATTTGAAAACCAAAGGAGAATTAAGAAATAAATCTTCTGATTTGGGAACATGCTAATGACAATACTTCATTGTCTAGTAAAAGGAGCAACCACATATATGAGTATAATATCCCATATTATAAACAAGATACTACAAAAATGATCTGAAGAACTCATAGCATTTAAGTCCCATGAAGAAAGACATTAAACATKAAAAACAAAACAAAACAAGAAATTAATAATCTTGGTAGCAGGTGAGGAATACCTGCTAATCCATGAGCAAAATGGCACTTGCTCCCAAATGGACAGCTACCAGTAGTCTCCCACTTGTTACAGATCCTGGTCTTCCAGTTTGAAGGCTTCTGAGTCTGGCCATTTGCACCATATGCGCCGCCAACGGTGGGGCTTACGCTAATTGCCACACTCTCTCTAGTCCTTGATTGCTCATCATGTAGGAAGGTGCAATTTTCCCCATAAGGGCAACCCTCCTCAGTGTAAAACTTCTTGCAATGCCTCCCTTTGTAAGACCTCTGAGTTTCAACCCTAGAATCAGTGGTGCTGATTGTAGGTATCTGATGCTCCTCCCTCTGCTCAACGGTAATACCCCTCTCCTCCTCGTGTGCAGCCACTATCTCTTGCCAGTTTGGGGGTGGCTTCCGGAGCTCTTCAAGGCCATGAGCAAAATTACAATTGGTTACATAAGGGCAAACCCCCGCACGAAACTTGCAGCATAGCTTAGTCTTATAAAACATCTTTCCAATGGCCTTCGACCGACTGGCAGCCGAGTCTCCACTCTGTGAGCTCCTGGTCTTTTTATTGGGAGGCTCGGCACCCGTCCCAGAGCGGAGGTGGGGAGGTAGACCATAACTAGAACTATTAGTATCAGTACCATTCCAACTTCTATATTCATCTTCAGTTGCCCAAAGTTCCTGATCATTTGGACCACCCAAACCCCAATTGTCAAATCCACCCATTTCCCCAGGAAAACCAGCTTCAGCTCCAAAATCCATCTTCCCAAATACAAGGAAATTGATTCACCCCAAAAAAAATCAAGCAACTACTTGAACCCCAGAATGCAAAATCGAGCTAAAAGGATACAAGTAATCTGGGATTTCTGTCATTGTGAACTAAAAGCCCTAATTTTGGTGAACATGGGAACTGATCAATACTGCAATAGGGCAAAGCAAAAGCTAAGATTTTTAAAGCAAATCAGTCATAAATTTCTACAAAACTCCAACAAAATACAAAATCAAATTGGAAAMATGTTCAATTATATGCATTAGCATGCATCACACTGTAAAGCTCAGAACTTRTATTTTCAGCAAAATGTATTTAAAATTGAAGCACATTTACAATAYCCCATTTAGCAGAAATTCTAAAAAATGAGCAGAATCTTGCTCCATAATTGGGGAAGCAGAAGAAAATCAAGGATTTAGCAGAGAATCTTATCTTACAGTTGAAAAAAGAGAGCTAAAAAAATTTAGAKAAAATTATGAATGTCAGAAACAGAAAAAAATAAAATAAAAACTTACAGTGTGAAAAGGGGTTTTAATGGAAGAAAGTGAGACTAAAGATTGATCAAATTGATTCCATAATTCCAGCTTTTTTGGTTGGTTCAGTAACAAAGAGAGCTTTGAGCAGAAATGGAGGATAGTACAAGACTAGATTTTTATTTTCTGCAAAATTCCAACATGAGATATGATTTGATAATTTGATTACGAAGTATTTTTTTTTTTTATTAAAAAAAAACAATTGAAATTATGTAAGAAAGAATGGGATTTTAGATTTGTTTTTGATATTTTGAGAGTGTAGTTGGATAAGACAAATGTTTTGTAGGAGTACTTCTTTTCTCGTTTTTCACGGTTATTATGAGTAAAATAAACTACTTAATCAATCACAGGGTATGTTTGGAAAAACTAGCGGTAGAGGTGGCTGTTAGCGGTAGAGGTAGATGTCAGCTGTAACGGATAGATGTAGCTGTCGACCAGTAGCAGTTGAAGTTGATTATAATTTGTTAGTGTTTGGCAAAATAAGTAGTGGTTGAAGTAGTGTATTATTAAAAATGTTATAATTATAGGGTTAAATWGTAGCGTTTYAGAAAAGCTAKTTCGGAAAGCTACCATTAGTAGCTTTTGCAAAACTCTACCTCAAACGCTACAAGCTACCATGAAACGCTACTCATCCAAACACTGCTATTTAGATTGAATAGAGTTTTGACTTGGTCAAAACTCTAAAAGRTACCCCATAAGCTACAACCAAACACACCCATAAAGGCCATAATACTCCTAATAATTTTTTTATGCACGCTATACGTGTGATGAAATTTTAAATTGGATAAAGGTATTCGATAGAAAATATGCATATGTAATTTTTAAAGTTATAATACTTAGAAACTGCTAAGTTTTTTAAGCATTTAAAACGAACTTATTTGTTTATGTTTTTTTTTAAAAAAAATATATGAAATATTATAAAAGGAATTTATTATGGCACAATTTTTAGTTCTAAGTAGAAAATTTAAAGTTTGTTATTGATTGAAAAAAAAAACAAATTTGTCTTTATTGTACTATGTGTTGAATGTGACTAATTTTTTTTATTGTAACTTTTCATGTCAAAAATATACGGAGTATGAAACTTTCAATCCCACCTAAATGATATGCATTGATTAGAATTTATTGAGTTTATTTTAGGAATGTTTTTCATTACTTGTGTTAGGAGTATTATTTTCTAATGTGCGGTAATATTGTAATTTAAGAAGGAACATCATTGCTCCCTTCGCTTATATATAAAACTACTTCGTATTTTAGGTAACATTTAATATTTTGAATAGATTAAAACACTATTTCATTTATTTTATTAATATTCGATAAGATAGTGTTTTGGGTAGAAATTAACGTCAAACGCTAATAAGAGGAACATTTTAGTGTTTTAATGTTCTAACTAAAATTACTTGTACAAAATTCAAAGAGTACACTTTTCCCCTTTTAACTTCTAATTGACTGAATCTTTGGTTGTTGGATTCTAGTGTTTGAAGATGTGCATGCACACAATACAGTTTTGCACTTTTGCCTCTCAAAAGAAGCAAGCAGAAATACAGTTTTACACAAGCCAACAACYTTGCAAGGTARMGCCGATTGCCGAGGTCGACGCATCCCACAGGCAAACACCACAAGGGGAGACAATTAATTAACTACGGTATCTTGTATTCTTGTTTCAACTATAGGTAATCAAGGATACAGGGATGTACAAATGAAGAATTTTCAATTTCTATGAACAAGGTTACAAGGGAGCTAATATGAAATACTACACTGTTCAGACTTCAGAGTAAGTGGCACAACGGAACAAATTTACTCTACTCAGATAGCTGAATTCTCTGCATGAAACGCATATGACTCTGCCAATTCAACAGCGTCTTTTACCCTAAGTCGAGTTCCCTGTTGGCCAACAACCACAGCTGCGGTCCTAGCTGCTAGTGTACCCATATCGTTTAGATCAGATACTCCTCGTAATATACCGTACAGAATTCCTGATGCATAGGCATCTCCTGCTCCACATGTGTCTAATGGTACACAAGGTGATGGGGGGATATATATAGCTTCCCCTTTYACCCCAATGTATGATCCTCGGGGCCCATCTGTRACGGACACAAGTGGAACAAAATGGCTCAAATACCTTGTAGCAGAAACTGGGCTTTCCTTCAATGAGAAGTTGCACAAAGCTCTAGCTTCATCACTATTTGCAAAAATTATATCTGCATAGTTCCCTATTATTTCCCTGGAAAAAAATGAGGTGCCACATCAGTAATTGGATTAAAGCGAAGCATTGGGGAAAAAAAGTTCTCGTGTTAATAGATACGAAATAACCAGAAAGCCTACTGAATAGGTCTTACCAGAAATCATCGTAGTGCCTCTCAATGCAGGACACATCAGATGCTGTGACTGCAACAAGAGCTCCACTGCTGTGCGCATCCTTGCAAGCTTGTGTTATTGCTCTGATAGTATCAGGAAGTTCAAATAAATAGCCTTCAACAACAAGAATATTTGTTTTAGAGATTACGTCGGCCAAGACAGGATCATAGTTAACTTTCGATGATGTTCCCTGCAGCAAGAGTAAGATATAGCAAGATAAGTCTTCKGCAATGAAAATTTCAGCTCCTCATTCATGCTTGATACAAATCCCAACATCCAATCATAAAAACATCAACAAAATTTGAAAATGAAAAACTTGGGGATTAAGGAACACTCGCACAAAATATCATAGACAACATATACACATGTCAAAACAGGTTCGATAAAGTTTCAGTGGAAGGGCTCGGAAAGGAAAGAAAGAATTCACAAGGACAAGCAACGAAAAGAAAATTTATGATCCAATCAAGTCCTATATGACCACCACCAAACCTCCCCCATCACTTGAACAGTCAGCCGTCTGTAGATCGCAACCGTATAAAAATCACCTCAACTAGAAGAACACTCTTCCCTTCAGTCCAACTTCCATAGCCAAAATTCTACAAGGATGCTAAACATAATCAAATGAAAAACTATCAAGGTGTGCCAGTGTACGTTACTTCATGAAGACATTACAAAGTAACTGCTGCTGTAGTTGTTAAGATGTAGGAATTTCAGCTTAAACATAATGATAGAACCAAGGGGGCCAAAATAAGCTTGTTGAAATCCATTTCATAAAAGTCAGCAACAAAAATCGAACTCAATAGTACCTATGAACCTATTGGGGAGGAGAGGGAAAAGAGGGGGCCGAGATAGGGGGGTATACATAGCATGAGAAGGCCCAAATATAAACAACTTCTTATTGTTTTTCTACAGGAACTTATGCATTTTCATCTCTTTAAAACTATCTTCATTATAGTTTCACTTTTATAATTCTTTTTGAAGAAGAAATACCGGTCTTTTAAAATTAGCCTCTTCACCAATTCTACATTGTTTAACACCAAGCCTGCACACAAGAGATCCTCCCGGGAGACCCAAATCTTGCCTTTTGATTCAAATTAAGTCTAGACTCTAGAGCTTACACATGCTAATAAAACACAACTATAGGAGGTGCGTAACTAAAGGGATGTAAATTTACACAGAATTTTTGCTTTCTCGGTCAGCTGAAGGGGCAGAACCGCAGAAAAGCACAGAGCCTTTCTTGTATGCATAATACAACATGATGAAAGGGTAAGAGAGACAACACTAGGCCAGAAGGGACCTGAAGCACACTTTTCCTCACTCTTAACTGAAGAAGCATGGCAAATTTTTAAATTGTGACAATAAGCAGAAGCACAAGCAAGAAGGTAAAGCAATAAAAGAATAGCAACGCTGCTACTCTTAACCAATAGCAATTTTGATAAAAGAGCCTTAATGATAATGAAAACAATAAAAGATGGTAAAAAGAAAAGGCACGAACCTGATAAGCAAGCATTGTGCGCTGGGCATCAGGAGTTGTAAGAACTATTACAGTCCCAGTTGTCCCATCTATAACTGGCGCAGAAAGAAAATTAACACCTGCCCTGCGCAATTTGGCCCTATACAATAAWCAACAAACTAATGTTACTTATTGTGCTTCCAGTAATCTTCGACATTTGAGGACTCCCACACAAATGAGCATTACATATGACATATCTAACAAAGTACAAACAGCTCATCCAAAATGAACTAACAAACATTTCATAATTTCTTTATACATTCGCTAAGCAACCGAAGGGACTAAAAAAGAAAATATCTCACCTGTAAAATCCACCCAATGGGTCACTACCAACACTMCCTGCCATGGCTACATTTAGAACAGGACCTCCAACYGGAAGATTACCGAGCCTTGAAAGAGCAACTAAGCTATTGGACAGCGATCCACCAGCGGCAGCCTTGTAGCTACAACCATCCATTGCACTCAGAACTTTACCTCTTTCTTCATGGTTTGCAAGTCTCCTTGTCCCCTTTTCTAAACCCAATCTCTCAAGAAATTCTTCATCGACAACGCCAGAAAAGTCAACCTATGTCAGGAGCTTAGCAACTTCAAAATCGTCGCACAAACAAAATAAAGGGTTTGAAAGGATTTAAAAAAACAGCTTAKATATCTCTTTTTATCCTAGGACGAAATACCATTTTATGCAGCAGAAGTGCAGAACAAAACATACACATAAATAACATTCAACAGCATACACTTCTTATCACTAAATAGCAGGTCAGAAATCAAATTCAGTGGTAGCAGAACAATTAGCAAACAGCAAAAATAAAATGAAATTGGCATAACAATATGATACTAACTTACTTAAGCTCAAAAATGAAGTTATAGTTAACCAAATAAAAAGGATAAGAATTGTGAAACACATTATCTCTTTGATACACCGACTAAAAATTACCAAAGAATGAAGTAAATTTGCCTCATAAAAAAACACCAAATTGTATCTAATCAATTAATGACTTGCATAATATTGATTCCCACGTTTTTTTTTTTCACATATGATGCATCAAAAGAAGAAATTGTCAACTATTCAATTCAATTGTGCTAAGGTCTAAGATAGTCAAAAATGGCAACTAACTAAAAAACATTCAAAATAAAAAAATTCCAACAAATTAATTAAAAAAAAACAGTGATGATGAATCATACCATAGCTTGGCCAAGACCCAAAACATCCCAACGTTCAACATCAGGAAAATCACAACCACCATCATCTTCTTCCTCGACAACACTTCCAATTTCATCAGCATCTTCAAAAGTGTCGTCATCTCCGTCACCAGTTACGCCGCCATGAGCTGAACCCTCGCCAGCCGCCGCCGAAACGCGGCGAATCTCCTCCGCATTTCGCGGCATTACACCTGGATTACTAACCGAGGAAGGAAACTTCTGATTTCTCATTGGTCTCTTTACGCTGGGTTTAACTTGAAATTGCCTAATTCTACTGCTACTGCTGCAAAGTAAGGGTTTTTCACCGCCATTGACGCAATTAGAAGCAAACCCATTATGAAGATGATGGTGAAGATGACATTGGAATCGAAAAAGGGTGTTTGAGAAATTAGYAGGGATCYAAGAAGGGTGGCGCAGAAGACCAATAATGAAGTTTGATGAAGAGAGAGAAGATGAAGTGGTTGTTGTGGAAGTAGAAGTCAGAAATTGCAGTGAAACTGACATTATCTGAAAAACCCCAGTTCAAAGATTGAATCTTTCTTGGTTTTAGATAGTAAAGTTTGGATTTTTATTATGAGATTTCAGCAAGGTTTTATCTTCTCGCATCAATGGCGGATGTTAGGAGAGAGAGAGGGAACTCTCTCAGAAGAGGAAAAGAAAAAGATGGTGTTGTGTTCGTATTTCAATGGTTGCTTCACGTTATCCTCAAATTTCAATATTTATACCTGTATTTATTAGGAAATTACTATTTTACCCTTTTGAATAATGAGTAAATGACTGCCCTACTTTAAAAGGGTCAATGAATCTTCCAGAATCTTGCAATACCCGATTACCCATTATGCGACCCGAATAGAGGGAAAATGGGGCATGGTAATGAGGTCATATTCATGTCAACGTGTCATGCAATTTAGTCCATTGAATTTCAAATGTCTTGAAATTAAAGGCCTTTTTCTTGCTTTGCTTATGTAGAAGGGTGTGTGTTTGTTCATGAATCATGGTTTTGAGGAATGAGCTCTTGTGCTATATGCATGATTCATAAGCTTTTGAGGGTTGATAAGCAATTTTGTTTTAGGCTTGTTTTGGCGGTATATGGTGTAGTTTGTTTGATTTGATTGACGAGTTGATGTTGTTACGAAAAATTAGGAGTTACATTGTGACAATTAAAGTATGTGATATTTGTATTGTGAACTTATATGGTAAATGAGTTGAATCCTGTGACCTAAAACTGAATTACTTGGTAACATGGTTGCGTTGTATTAATCCATTTAATTAATCATGACAAATTATTGACCTAAATTGTCGAATTTCATGTTGTGCTAGTGTGTCCTCTCTCTCTTCTCTTGCATCCTAACGTTAACAATTGAATGAATTAACCGTGTCGATCTAATTATTCAAACAAGCTAAATCTATTTTTTTTACTACTGCGGAGTTCTCATCACCTTTGACGAGTAGACTAATCTCCTGCGAGAATTTACATGGGTACCTCGATGGGCAGCATCCCTCTCAGCTATAATTTTTTTCCATTCCCAAGATTCGAACCTGAAACCTTGGTTAAGGAGCTTGAGTGTCTTAATCACTCAAGCCAACTCTAGTTGGTAACAAGCTAAATCTATTGACTGGAGCATAACCACATTTATAAAAAAAAAGTTGTATTGCGCCAATCCATTTAATAAAACAAACCAATTAGAGTTGCTCGAGCGATTAAATGTCTTAATTTATTTAACCAAAGTCTGGAGATCGAACCAAAAAATGAAAAAGTTATAATTAATACTAGAGAGATGTTGTCCATTAACGTGTTCATGTAAACTTTCGCGAGAAATCAATCCACCCATTGAGGGCAATCGAAATTACTAAAAAAAAGTTTAATTAAACATGTCTAAACCCAAACAAGCTAGTAATTTTGTTTATGTTCATGTTATGACTTATGAGTGGAAAAGAAAAAGACGCATATTAGAATCTATTTGGAAACGGTAACAAGGAATAATTTAAGTGGTTAAAACTTCTTCCAATTCGAATAAATCCGAGATTGATTCTCATTCTCGCTGTTGACTCTCAACGAAAAGAATCTATTGGAAAATTAAGAGGGTAATTCATTGACAACCATTGGATCAAATTGGGAACACCGACAAAAGTGGTGGCTGCTGTTGAGCTTTAATTGCACAGCACGAGCTGCAACAATGGCGAACACTGCGAAAGAGAAGGAGAAAACATGCAAGAGATGCAAAGTCAGCTTCACCCCATCTTCCAACACCTCCTCTTCTTGCCGATTTCACCCTTCCTTCTTCGTTTGTCGTCGTCACGATGATCAAAAGCGGTTCGTCCCATTTCATCTCATCTTTTTCCCTATTTTTATTCCGAATTCATCCAATTTGATTTTCTATCATTCTAATTCTTATGTTGCGGACCAATTATCTAATGTGATTCATAAGTGATTCTTTTGTTTAATTCTGTATTCTTTTTTTTCTAAAAAATAAATAAATTCTATGATGTGATATGCAACACAAGTTTAATTATTTTACTATCATAGCAGCTGTGTAGTTTACCGATGATTCATTGGGGGCAGATGAGGTTGTGGCCGGTGGTTAGGATTGAGACCGATAGGCTTAGCTCAACTATGACTCTATGAGTATTGACTAATTGGTCGATGAGGTCGTGGTCTAGTGGTTAGGATTGAGAGTTGAGACTCATAGGCTTGTGGGTAATGTAGCTCACCTATGACTAATTGGTCGATGAGGTTGTGGCTTAGTGGCTAGGATTGTGGCCTGTGTTTTTTATGACTAATTCCTTCCGTTTCGATTTGTTTTTTTATGATTATAGAATTGCACGTCGATTAAGCGAAAGTTATATATGATTAAATTATGTTAGTATTTCCTGGAAGTTGTATTATTCTTTTAATATGTTTGAGATGTGTGCAATAAAATTAAAGTAAATATTTTCATATTTAAAATTGAATGGATGATATAAGTTTGGGTGGAAAATCAAGAATGATTAGGAAATAAATAAAGGGTAATATGAGATATTTTAGGGGTAAAAGTAATATTAATGGGTAAAAAAGTAAAGTATGAAAAAGGAAATGTAAAGAACAAAATGAACACCAAAAAAGGAAACGTAAAAAACAAACTGGAACGGAAAGAGTAATAAATAGGTCACGGGTTCAATCTCGTATTCTCACCGGTCTTTAGTGATTTGTATTTTCACTCACACCCAAAAATAAGTAGGAGAACTCTGTATGTAGCCTATGACTAATTAGGATGTGATCCTTGCCTGATGACTGTTGTTATATTTCCCTAATGTCATGTGCAGTGGGTTGGGAAATTCCTAGTGTAGCAAGGATTCAATATAGGAAAATATGGTTCTTATTGCAAGCGCTGCGAATAAGGTGTCAAGTAAGTAACATATGTTCCTCTTCAAACTTGTTCTGAAAGTCACTTGGAGTCAACAACATGACTCGATTTCAATACCGTCAAGGAAGCTTTTAGATTAAAATTGCAGCTGTAGTGAACTGATAATCTCAGATTTCCCCCTTTAGTCTGGAGYTTTTTACTYCACCATGTGTTTTTTTRRRCCCRTTTTCTTTTRCTGATTTTACTAGGATGTTGGAATACCAAAGATGGAGGAGCTTACTTTAAGATATTGAAGTAAGGACTTGTACTCTTATTATGTCCTTGTGATATTTGTAGTACTCGTGTTATCCAAGTGCATCTTTGAAAGCTTGCCTTTTGAGCATTTTGGCCGGGGTTTTCATGTCAAAATTGAAGTTATTCAATGCTTGAAGGTATTGAGAGTCGATGATAAGCTCCATATATAGCACCTGAAATGTCATACAGTATTTTTAGGATTTCTAACAAAGATTGTTACTTGTACCATATGCATTGGTAGAGCTAGAAATGGCTACAACAAATTTTTTTATTTTTTTTCCCTTTTGAGTGTAGTCTTGAGTGTTTTTGACGGTTCGACCTTCAGCCCCCCTCAAGCTCTTAATACTAGCTCTGTATTGGCCATATGCACGGTACTGAAGCAGGTCTTAAGATACTAGCATTTGAGTGTCAGGTGACAAATATTGTACCTTAGCCTGGGAAGATTTTGTGGGTCATGGTTTTATAATGCTCAAACCTGGTTTACACTGCAAAAAATAGAAGAAACCCGAAACCTGATTACTTGTCTGTGTCTGTAAAGCAATGTATTGAAGTTCCTCTTCACCTATGTTCGTTTGGTAATTGGAACTTTCTATTACATCATCTGCTGGTAGCTCTTTGTGTGAGTGTGTTTGCGATGATTTGTGAATTCACTTTTCAAATTTTAAATGGGAAGGACAMGAGACATGACTCTAGAATACTTAATTTACAAGGTTTGTAGATTTCAGCATGACCTTATAAGCGTYAAGTGTTGAAGATTGTTTGATGTGGAATGTTTGATCTTGTTTGCTCTTAGTGTTTGGTTCTAAACTTTTGATGATAAATTTTGTAGAGTAAAAAACTGAAACTGTAATTGGTTGTTTGACGTGGAAACAACCTATCACAGTTCTCTGGTTTATAAGTTGATTAGATTGTGACTCTCGAGTCTTGAGGTGCATACTTGGAGGAAATTGATCTCCTTCAACAATAAAGTGCAACTTTTGCCCCGGCATTCAATAATGCCTTCTRGTTTTGTTTTTTGTACAGGTACTATGAATTGGGGCCAGATGATCCTCCATATGCTGCCAAATTCTATGACTGTTGTGGAGCTGAGAACCCTGATGCTCCTGGCTGTAGTGTTGCTTCTCATATATCTTACGATGATGATTAATGTATATCGTATGTTGTGGCCACTCATCTCCCAGACCGTTCTCGGCTATACTAACGTGTAAATTCTTTTTGAAGCTGATGTAGTTGCTGAAACATGCATATGTAAAGCCTATAGTATTAGCTAGCTTTCCTGTGTGTTGTAACTTGTGAGTTGTGATTAATCCCGTTTTTCTGCTTGGAGAGATCATGTATGATTGCAAAAGAAGATCCTTAGCAAGTAGAAAATCTTAAGTTGATGCTTGATTGCTAATTGTGTTGTTTAACTGTTTTCGCTTCAAGTTTTCCAAAGAAGTGGCTGAACTCTAAGGCCTTATTCTTTGAGACCGAACTAAAATGAAGTGAAGTGTAGTACTAGTATATTTGTTGAGCTAAGAACTGAACTGAATTGTAAATACGCAATCCAAACTTCCAAAGACATAGTTAGGTCATGATTTACGAGTTATTTTTTTAAACAAGCAAAAGATCTGAACGCAAAGTATTGAACAAGAACACATTTTTTTTGTTTCTCTTCTAGTTTATGGGGTTGTTGGCATCGTTCTTAGTTTTTAATAGCTACCAATTTATATTACTTTCTCTTTTTGAATTACTCGTTACACCTTCTATTTAAAGATGTTTCAAATTACTTGTTATACTTTCTTTTTTGATAAAAATTACTATCTCTATCTCTCTCCTCTCACATGGGTCCTCTTATTTCTTTCCCACTATCTCTTTCTTTCCAAAATTTTGCCTAGAATCAGCAATATGAAAATTTAGCGAGTATTTCGAAACAGGAAGTAATTATTATGATAAAACTCGTGACACTTTTACTTATTTTTTCTTAGTTGATACAAACTCTTGTCACTTTTCCCTATTTTCTCTAATTGACATTGTTTCTTAATTTCCATCCATTGACATTGTTTCTTATTTTTTCAATTTTTTCCCCATAATGGCCAATCATGCATGGCTTAGAGGTGACTAGGTGAGGATGAAAAAGATGAGTAACTTGCAATTAGGAAAAAAATTGTAAAACTTTTTCTTACAAAATGAATATATATTCTAAAATCATCTTGCTAAAGGATGCTTCAAAACAATGAAAACATGATTTTTTTTCGAACGTTTTTCTTACACCTTAAATGTTATCATCGTTAGTGTATTACAATGATAAAACGTTAACGTCAATATCGTTTTTTCTAGTAAAACACTAATGACGAATTGACGATAGCGTTTTTTCGACGATTATCCAGAAAAAAGAATCGATTTTAAGTGGACAATATTCTCGTAAATAGTTTCATATCCGAAACAAACTCGTAAATAACAAACTTGCCAACATTATTCACGAAAAAAATTCTCGAAACATCAAATAAACACTCAAACAATATTAAAATCGCAGAATGCATGTTAAATTTATGCGTCAATTGAATAATTAATGTTAAATTTATTTAATATTTTCATTTCAAATTGAATAATTCATGTTAAATTGCCAAAAAGGAAAAATACAAATTCAAACCATCCCTCCCATTTTTTTTAACTTTAGAAACTTCTCAAGCCTGAGAATTCTCACTTTTACGGCATTTCGAGTTCGAATTATATCTTCAAACCGTTGATTCAGGTCAACATTACTCTCTCTTCGTTTCTATTTCGTATTAGATCTGCTTCTTCGATTATTATGTATTAATTTTGTTTTGCGATTGTTTTCTGTTCGTGTTTCTGAAAGATCTACTTGATTCGATTATTCATTATATGTTTTATCATTGTTTAATCAATTTGATCATGTCATTTCATGATTTTAGGCGTATTTTACATGTTGCAACTATTATTTGATCGAAATTTTCGTTTTTTGGTGCACGCGCATTATTTCATATTGATTCGATTGTTCATTTGGAAAGGATTCCGAGTGGTGGAATTGGACTGAAATATGCGGATCGAAATCCCGAGGTTATGACCTATAGGTGTGAAATGGATGAATTTTATCTGTCATTAAGCATGATTTTATGTTTTTACTTTTAGAATCATTTATCATTTTATTGCATTTGGATAAGTTGATCAACAATGAATTGTTAAGGCTTACTAAGGGAAAATGTATTAGGAATTTTTTCCATAGTTTGTTTTCGTCGCAAGAAAAAACACGGGGGAAAGGAATTGGTAATGGTAGTGATAAGGGGATTGGGGGGTAGAATAGAGGGATCTTAGAATAGGTGACAAATGACAATGTATTATGTCTTGTTCTATGTAGGAGATCTTCAGTTTACCTAAGTCTTGGTCGGATCCGATTTGACACGTGACTGGGTTTAACACTTGACACTTCATTTTTGGATAAAATCATGAAAATTTCATAATTCACCGAGTTAAACTTGGAACATCCCTGTCTAACACTAGTCTATGTCGTTTGGTTAGAGTAGATCGCTTTGTTTAGAAAGGAGAATAGGAAAATGAAGCACTAAGTAGAGGCTATTTCTATGGAATTTTTGTCCTTGAAAAAATTGAATCTGATCAGAGTACGGAATGTCTTATATTAGTTCATATTAGGGGGGGGGGGGAGGATGGGGGGGGGGGGGGGTGTAATTGAGTGTTTTGCGTCGATATCTTCTAAGAGTTCCCTTCAATGGTCAGGAGAATGGAGAAAGGCCTTTGAAAGTATAGTTTGTTGATTCAATGTTTTTCAGTAAGGGTGAATTAAGTACTATTGGTTGGGTTGTAATAGGTCTGGACAACCTGCTTAATTCTTGGACTGCCTCTGCCCAATGGACTTGTCATTCCTCCTATCTGCTTGAGCACTCACAGGATCCTACTACATACCAACACATGCATATTGATTTCTCTTAGATGTTTAACTCAATGTCTACTACATAATTTCTTCCGATAACTCATTCTTATTTTATTCTTGAGTTCACATGTCCATTTTTGAAATAAATGAAAGAAGAAGCTTGCTAATTAGTATGCAGAAAAATAAGACAACAGTTTCATTGTTATCTTTGGATGCTTCCTTGCTTCCACTTGTGAGTCTTAGTGCTCTTGTTTGATGGCAAACTTGTTAGAAAGCAAAGCGATTGCTGATTGTATAAGATTACCTACCTTTTTCTACAMMAGACACTGAAAGCTTTTTGGGACTTTGGATATAAAAGTTTTAGTGATAGGGAGGGAAGGGAAGAAGAAGGTTTGGGGAGAAGAGGGAGGGGAGGGAGAGGATAATCTTACATTTGCCCTCCAAACCTTTCCAGCAATGGAAGGATTGTTTTAACTGAAGTTAGAGGGAAAATGAATCTTTCCATCTCCCTTCCCTTCCCTTCCCCCATGTTTTATCCATACAAGAGAGGATGTATTTCTTCCTTTCTCTTCTCTCCCTTTCCCTCCATTTCTCCATATCCAAACAAAGTGTGATACTTCTTATGACTGTTGGGTTCTACTTTGCTCTTCCCCTTGAAAGAATTTGCTGTTAACGGGAGGGTCTTTGCATTTCGTATCAAATTTGTTTATACAGGATCCCCTTTTTCTTCTGAAAGGGCGGAAAACCATATGCACTAATGCAMCAAATTAATGGTTGCAACTTGCAAGTGAATGCAAACAAGAAAAYAATCAAATATGAGTWAATATTTTTCGTAGTTGAACCAATTCCTTTCCCCAACTTATTTGAAAGTTTTCCACTCCATGTCCTTTTCCTGTTAGAAAATTGCCCTTTAGGCCTCGCTTGGTATGGAATAATGTCTTAAGGGGTAGTAAAAGTCAAACTTGAAAAAATAAAGGTGTTTTAGAGGTAAAAATAAAGGGATGAAGTGGTGGTGGGGAGGATAAAGGGGTGGTGGTGGGAGGAAAAAGTGAACTATTACCCTCATTTGGGGGGGGAGGGGGAGATAGTTACCCTTGTCCACACTAGGGTAATAGTTACCCTCATATTGAGGTAATAATTACCCCACTTTTCTCTTTTTTAGTCACAAAAAAATTGTAATTATCCCTCTATCATCATCTTAACCCACACGTTTGCTTCTCAGTTCTTCTTAACTTTCTCAAGTTTGACTTTTATTACCTCCTTAATCTATTACCCTCATACCAAGCGAGGCCTTAATGTGTTACTTTTKCACTTCATTCTCATGAATCTATGAAGTATT
The DNA here is from genome assembly GCA_008642245.1 of Bassia scoparia. Lineage (NCBI taxonomy): Eukaryota > Viridiplantae > Streptophyta > Magnoliopsida > Caryophyllales > Amaranthaceae > Bassia > Bassia scoparia. The sequence goes on along the minus strand of SNQN01000787.1, from coordinate 79,827 downwards.
CTGGACTAATTAATTAACTTTACAAGCATGAAAAATATCCTCGCTACCCCATGTATGTACACTATGCAAATGTCAACTGTTTGTATGAATAGACCAGTGTTTCTTTACTCTTTGTGCTGCCACTTTGCATCAAATTTCGTGTTTTCAATATCACGTCAAATTGTGGGAGAAACATAACTGTCGAGTATTTATGTTTGGTTGTATTTATTTGGAGGAGTTTCAGATGAGTGTTGTTTGATACCAAGTACTTAAATTGTAGACAATGGTTTTTGATTTGCAGTGAATGGGGTTTTGGACGTTGGTTGAAGGGCTCCTGCTTTTTGTGAATGCATTGGCGATACTCAATGAGGACCGGTTCCTCACTCCAAGGGGGTTGAGTTTTGAGGCGACAACAGGCCGAGGAAAGTCACTTAAACAACAAGCTGTAGGGCTTATATATGTAGCTCAGTACTTCAGGTTGCCCCTGATTATCTTGAATATTATCATTATCATTTTGAAGCTGGTGTCTGGATGAGGTAATGGTGAAACAAATCCATCCATGTATTAATCCTTTCCTCACATAGGACGTTACATACGAGTGTTTTGTACTCCATATAGCATCCAGTTCTCTTATTTTTTTGATTCGATTTGGATATTGAAGGATGTGTTTATGGCGTGTTGTAGTTGACTCTTGTATCTGATTACTTGATCAAGTGGTGCCGTAGAAATTCTGTAWAAGATGTCGTGGATTCTACTWGCCCTAGCTTGGTGGTTTAACCGCTAATGTTTTTGATTTATAACAAATTATTCGATTATGCATTAGATGATACTCCGTACATAGTTACATTAATTACATATGTTTGGAACTTTGGATAGTGTATTATTCTGTAGTTCGTTGTAAGTTTGTAATGCTCGAGCCCCCGAGTTAATTACTATACTTGGATGGATTTGCTGTACCTGTTGCATTGTTCCAACCAAAATTGTAAGATGGATTTCGACATGGTAGATTTTACAATTAATTGTGCATTACCCATAATATATACTCAATAAGTTGAATCTGGTAMAGACMYCTTAGAATTTTAAGCATCTTACTAAAGCAAATACTTCATGGCTCTTGAAAACCCGGGGCTCGAGCATTACAAAGAACATGGCTCACGATAACTTGGGGGCTTGACCGATGCCCTTTTAATTACGGAGTACTCGAGTTATCCCTCACTCTCTAAAACTCCTTATTTCTATACTATGACGACATGATTCACTTTCATGTGAGAACTTTATTAGTCAAATGGTGCAAAGAATAGTTGACAAAGGGAATATTACGCTTGTATTTTTTTGGGAAATGTCTATTACGCGTGTTTTTGTTTTACGGAGTATATTTATAAAATTCAAAGTCATCACCTAAAAATAAAATTGTAATAAATMAGAAAAATAAAACGAATTAGGTGAGTTTAAGTATCTAACGGTGACGTCAGCGGCTAAATTCGTCGCTTTGACGAGTTTGCCGTTTACTTGGGCGTTAAGATTTCACGTAACGGAGTTCTCTCCTTACATTTCCTCCGCTTCTCTCTCTTCAAATATCATGCATCATCATATCTTCTTCTTCATTTTCTTTATACGTTAATTCATCGTCCATTTCTTCAAAGATAAATTTTAATTCAAAATAAAGCTTCAAAAATGTGGTGAGCTACTTTGCGTGCTCGTACTATACAAGTATTGCGATTATTTTCGGTAACAGACGACGTTTTGGACATCGAAACCTCCGATTCAAACGCCATTTTTGCCGTCGCAACTAGGTTGTTTCGTCTCCTCGATTTTGACGTATTTGTTACGTTTATGTGTATTTTTTATTGTACTTTGTTGTTGTCAGAAAATTGATTTGAATGATTGATAACGTGATTGCGATTTCATTTAGGTTGAGAAATTGTACAGGAGGAGCGTATGTCGGTCTTCGGATTCCTGCGATTCAGGTTCTCGTCAAAATGTTGATTTGGTTATAGTCACTAAAGTATGAATTTACTGAAATGAATTTTTTTGACTTTAGCTATAAATTTTTGCTCTCATTTGTATTATTAATTGATCTTCAACAGACACTATGCATTTAGGACGCTATTAATTGTTTTTTTTTTGTATGTTGAATGGATACAGCTTTGTTGTTGTGTTATGTGCTTCATAGTTTCGTTTGAGATGTTTAAACACTTGAGATCATATTACATTATGATTTTTTTGTATGTGTATTGTGTATGGATATGATGTATATTTGAGTTCTTCTATTCTTTGTGAACTACAGTCTATGTTCTGGCTTATTGTCTACTTTCGCAAAATATATATTGGAAGAGACCTTTTTTTTTTTTTTTTTTTTGTCTTTTGGTGAAGTAAGTTCAAGTAGGAATAAACTCGAAGATACTATTGAAATGATAGTAAGGCTTTGATTGCGCAAATATGATTATGTTAACTCATGACTGATCGAATTGGATATTGCTATGGAAAGGTTGCTATCTAAGCATCTACCTATTGGACATCTATATGATGTATTGTGTTGGAAGTGATGATCT
>SNQN01000787.1:36833-76385 GCA_008642245.1 Bassia scoparia | reverse complement strand
ATGCATGATCTATTTGGAATAAGTAGTGAGGAGGGGCACTGGTAAATTCGAGCATGTACTCAGTGCTTTCGATGAGTTAATTTGTGGACTGATATTATATGCCTGCTTTGCAGTCAGGCTGTGGTGGTTCGTGTCAAGAACTTGGCCGGGTTTGTTTCGGTTAATTCTGATGGAAGCTGGCTATGTATAAATGAGCATAAACATAAGGAGGAGCATCATCCAGATCCTGTAAGTCCCCTGCAAATTGCAAATTGCAAATTGCCTAAAGCTTTCATTATGCACACTTTTAGTTGGCAAATTCTTATTGTTTGCTTGTCTTAACCAAATCCTTGTCTTTTGCTGCCTTTAGTTTGACATTGGTGATTAAATGTGGACAGTCACTCATTACTGTGATGATGCTATGTCTGTTAATAGTTTTGTTTGGAGACATCTAATTGTCATAGTGAATTTTGTGAATATGAATTAGAAGACTATGATGTATCTTTCCGTTAAATTATTGCAGTTAGTTTCAAGCAGACAACATATGTTTTATTATGGAAGTGAAGTAACATACAAAACTTTATGACAATTCGCATTTCCTGAACATCATGTCCAAGTGTAGTCTTTCTTGTGCTTTCGAGTACAGTTTCATGATTTCTCGTCATTGTTGTTCAATGCAGCCTGCCAAATTAATAGCAAAATGTTTTCCTTTCCCAATTTTTTCGGAATAATTGATCGCACTTGTCTGTAACTGTAACTTTGTATACTGAAAACCCATAGTTTCTGAATTAATATTAAAAAAAAGTTATTAACCTTAGTTGATTGTAGTTGGAAGCTGAGAGTTTGTTACCTTGTCATGGGGGTTGGCAACAGTAAACTATGTGTGATTTACCCCTGGGCCTGTTGTTTTATGAACTGTCAGCTTGGTGCTCATTTTCGAACAATATATTATCTGACATACTTGTATGGTGGTGCACAATTTTGTTTGGAAGTGTTTAATTATTAATGTCAAAGGAGTTAGCCACTTAAGAGTGAACAAGTGTTAAATTGCATGAAGTATAACACATATTTCTTTGGGCAATGCGTTGATCTGTTGACATTGGTTATGCATAGGATTGTCTTTCTGATTATCTACTGACATGTCTGATCATCTGTGATGGGGCCATGCAGTCCTTTCACCCGAGGGCTTTTTGATTACATTGAGTTTCTGTTGGCCTTTAAATATTTTATCTTCAAGTTGGGTGATAGTTTTGCTTAATTATTCATGTTATATGTATGGGACCATGGGACCCTTTCTCCACAGGTAGCAGAAGCTAAAATGCAGGCATCTGTTCTGGAAGCATATCTTGAACAAAGAGGAGTTTCTGTCCCTGAGGGATATATTTCTTCCAAAGTCATAATTTCCAACCCAAAGTTCCGGTGAGCCCTCTTTCATTACTGTATGGTTTTGTTTTTGGATAATAAGTTATAACTCTTACAAACGTAAGGTGAATTTCTGGATCATGTCATCTACAAACATGCAAATAAGTTGCAATCAGTTACACGTTTGCAAAGTTGAACCGTAGATAATATGATTTAGAAAACTAGAACTGGTGGAGATAGATAATGGTTTACATGATCGCGACATATCTTCAGCAGGGGTTATTTGGTTTGGTGGGGTTGCACTGGATTTCTCAGGGGTCATGTACCCATGCATTTTGCAAACTATACAATGAGAGGGCATAAGGTTTTGTAGCATGATGTGTTTACACTGCATATGGGTTGGGTTCTTCTTGGCTTATGATTAATTTGTTATTGGAGCGTCAAGACATCTAATTTTGTGCCCTTCAATAATTTGTAGAACAATAGATCCAGACCATTTTCCACCAGAAGTCATACAGTATGATCAATGGGTACACCTGAAACCAGAATCGAAAAGTGTGTTTTCTGGGTGGATGAAAGGGGCTTTCCGTTCTGCAAAGAACGATATGCAAGAATCTACACACCAGCAACTTCAATTCNGATATGCAAGAATCTACACACCAGCAACTTCAATTCATTCTCAGCACAGCTCCAATGTGGGATAGGTATATGTTTCATATATTGTCTGGTTTAATTTGATTTTGTCTGCATCCTTTTCTCTCCGTATGCTGACTCTGTGAAGTGGCTCATTCTTGCTTAAGAAATAAAATGGTGCAAATGATATACTCCGTATTTGGCAAGTGTCTCATTTTCCTCATGAACTGTAATAGGTCTCTGACTGTGGAAAGGAGGTTTATTAAAAATTGTTACTCACATACAAGTACATTAACTCTATAGGTTTCAAAGAGATCTTTTGGAAAGACTGATGATTCAGAGGGCTTCTGCAGAAGCTTTGTGGGCTCATTGTATTTCTTTTCTTTTCCTTTGTTGGAACTTTTCTAGACATTAATACATGACGTTTGAAGTTCGAAACAAGTTTATCGTAGAGAGAATGGTTCTTTTTTTGGTAGGAAAGTATATTGATCAGAGAAGTACAATCAAAGTAGACGGGTAAGGCAGCCCTTCTATGAAGGCTCTCCAAAACCCAAATACAAACAAACTGGGAACTAATTACAGCTGCCCTAACCTAGCTTTTTCAGTCCTTGAGAGTTTACTTTGACAACCTGTTTTACGTGACCAATTACGGACTCAACACTTGGTACAGGCGTACAGCCTTCTCCCACAGAGCCTTATTTCTGGCTATCCAAATACTATAACAGCAAGCTGCTATGCTAGAGAGAATGGTTTTTGTTAACTTTAACTTTTTGTGTCTTATTCATGTATCCCTGCCTGTCGTTGAGTTGTTACTGAGTGCTCAAGTGTAAGGCTATGTACATTTAGGCTTCCTTGACCCCTTTATGGTGAGAACTGAGAAGCATTGTTGCTAATGTTGATGTACACATGAATCTGGGCCTGTATGCTTGATTGTCCGAATTTAAGTGTGCATTTCTTCATTTTTTCTCATTTTTTGACAAGCTGATTTAGGACCCACAGAAGTTTTCACTGCCTTGCTAATTTGTCAAATATTTATATGATTATATCTTATTATCATGACATCACTCAAATGCTACTGTTTTTAAAACCTTCTTTGCATAGGCTGGAGCTGAAAGGCAGCAAGTATGTGCTTGGTGAATTTATGGAGTTTAAAGGCAAGCATGAAGATATCGAAGAATTACAATATATCAAGAGGTCAAAAGTTGGTCGGATGGTTGTACAGAAAACTTCCATGTTAGGCTTGGGTAAGATTTCAGTTTTCTTGTTTTCTTTCATGCAAACCTTTTTCCTGTTATATAGAAATCTAGGCTAAGTTGCTCCTTCAAGATAGTGTGACAATTGACAAGAGACTAAGAGAGTTGGGACTTACAAATTAGATGTTGCCAAGGGATGTAACCTTGTGTTGCTAATCTAGATATTCATCAAAAAATTTGGCACTAGTGGGTATCAAGTGGCACATTGTGGCACGGAGTACCTATTTGTGATCTTTGTATATGAATAGCTGTTATAGGATAGTTTTCTTARGATACTTTGATTTCCTTTACACAAGAGTGATACTTATCATTCAATAGAGATGTCGTTTATTCCCTGTTGTCTGTCTTTGGGTTCATCCTTGCTGCTGCCTTTTCATCCATTCTTGCTTTGTTTGCAGCTCCATCTAGACTTCAAGTTTTGTACTCTTTTCGCGATTATCGGACTGAAGGAACTTCATCATCTGAGTGGAAGGAGGTGACTGTTAGGTCAAGCACAGAGGTTGTATTTCAGCCCCAGGATGCCAAGAAGGTCCGCAAGTTCAAATTATCGTCCGTTACATCTCTCACTCTGAGTGCTTGAGGACACTGTTGTCAATTAGAAGGTAACATAAGAGGCCTTTACCTCAATGGGAATTTTCTATGCCAATGACTCTGGATTGTATATTGTATTTTGAATCAAAATTGGTATACCTTACTACCATCAATGACTATATTAAAGCGCAATCGGCTCTCATTCTACATCTGACACTTGTCATTTTGTCGTTCATTGCTTTTTCGTCCATTTTCGCTATGCTATATTTTCGAAATTAAATATATTTTGTACTATAAAATATCTTAAAATTATAAATTTATATTATTTTTTTTAGAAATTCAGCTAACTATATTTTCCTTAAAATATTTTGAAAATATCCTGACATATCATTTGTATGACCTTGCAAATATTCTAAATATAATATGACTTTGCAAATTATAATTWTCCCTATATAAATTATATTCTACAAAACTTATATATCATGGTGAGTAATATCCAGACAAAATCACGGTGATCAAATTATACTTGCAAATTAATCGCAGGTCAATATATATACTTGCGAATTATATTGCTGACATATTTTGCTCTCCGTGATATTCTATATATCATACTTTTATTTTATGTTATGATAATATACCCAATACCCAATACTAATGTACAAGCAATTAGGGTAAAATATTCTAAGATATTCTATGAATCATATACATTAAAATATTTTATTTTCTACATACACATTATATAGCTAATACTCCCTCCAATTTTTTTTACTTGCACCATTTCCTTTTTGGGAGTCAAAGTTAATAAACTTTGACCAATTTTTTTGACAAATTTATAATGTATAATATAATCAAGTGAGATGTTGTTTGATTCGTCTTAATGTATCTTTTATTAATATCAAATTTTTATAATTTTCTAAACAATACAATTTAAGTTATTAGTAGTCAAAGTTGTGTCTTGAAGACTGTGCAAAATGGAATGGTGCAAGTAAAAAGAATCAGAGGGAGTATATTTTATTTTCTACCCACACATTAAGATATTAAGATATTTTGATATAGCATCAATTACCGATTGCATCTGACATGAGATATATTATTGACCGGTTGCGATATTAAATTAAAAACAATATAAACATTCACGATAAAGGTTTACGATAACACATAAAATAATTATTACAACTAACCGTTATAATTAATTTATGGCCCAATTCGCTATGACTGATGATATTTCTCCTATTAATGAGGATTGGAAAAGAAAATTAAAAATTATAAGAGTTTGGCGAGTCCCTAAATACAACAAATCAAAACAAGATTATAGATCAACTCCTTTTTACATGACGTTGTAGCATTTAATAAAAAACTAATGTAATACCCATGCGATGCACAGTTTATGTAATAAAATTCAATATTAGATCTTTATTATTACAAAATAAATTACTTCGTATTATGTATTAGACACTCAAATAAAATTAGGTTTTTTTTTGTAACAAAACACCTTTTAAAATCTTTTATTTGTGAGAAAAGACCTTTAATTTTAAAAAAAATTATGTGAAGGGAGACCTTAAAAAAAGTTTGTGATAAGGGACCTTAAGTTGTTTGCGATCTTTGACCAAGGAAAACCGACACTGATTATGTTTGCGTCATGTAAGTTTTATCAATTTATTTAAGAAAACACCATTATTTGATTTAAGTAGAGTTTGTATTTAGACAAAATAAACTCTAAAAATATTTCATAATCTACCTCCAAACATCCGCAAAACTTTCGTCAAACCACAACCTATGTTTTGATATAGAAACTAGTTATTTGGCCCGGTGATGCTCGTGCTATATTTATTGCATTATACTTAGGTTCTTTATGGGAGTAAAATTCGTTATTATCTAAGTATCTAATCATCTATTGTATGAACTATAGATGTTAAGGTGTGAATTTGATGAACAAACAATGTCTAAAAAAATTTATTTGATCTCAACGATGTACTCCGTAGTAGGGTGGAGCAAGACCGGGTACCCGGTCATTTTGGGTGGATCCAGAACCGGAACCGGAACCGACCGGTTCCTAATAATTGGAACCGGTACCGGAACCGGTTGGACCGGTTCCAAAATTTTTGAAACCGGAACCGGAACCGCTGGGAACCGGTTCTGGAACCGGTTACCCGGTTAGATTTTTTAAAAAATAAAAATAAGTAAAAAGCAAAGATTATCTAGCTAATTTCATACTTGTATATGTGTATTTGGCCACAAAAACACAATGCTTTATACAATAATATTTCAAGTTTTTATATTTTATATAATTTGGATTTTTTTACCTTAACAAATGTATTTTAATAAACTCAAAAGTCATAACCAGTTACTTGGTACTGGTTATAAAACCGGTGGTGCCGGATACCCAGTACCGGAACCGGTACCACTGGGTACCGGTTCCAAAATTTTTGTACCCGGAATCGGAACCGGTCACCACCGGTTCCTCATTTTTGGAACCGGAACCGGTACCGATCCAACCGATTCCGGTTCCGGAACCGCCGGTTCCGTACCGGTTCCAGGTACCGGGCCGGTTACCCACTGTTTTTGCTCATCCCTACTCCGTAGTGTTTTTTTATATTTTGGTCACTGAAATAAGATAATCAACCTAGATGTAAACGAACTTACTTTTCAAGCTTATATAGTTATTCGAAGTACGTCTTAATACCATGTTTCTTTGATAAAAAATCATTAGGAATGAACATCATGAAGTCGGATCGAAAATTGAATACTCGATGGATCCAAGAGTAAGCCCAAAAAATTTGTGAATTACATTTGATATATAAGATAATTAAATGATTATTACACCTTCATATAACACCATATATTCTAGCTACAAATATGGAAAATACATTCTACAATTGGAAACAATAGACTATTAACAATAGCGGCCTGTAGTGCATTCCGATTTACGTCAAGAAATTCGATCGACTTTGGAAGGCACGTTTACAGGGACAAACATAACGAATCACCAGATTCAACACCGAGCAAAGAAAATGTACAAATATACGATAATTTAGACAATATAAGAATTTTTATGGATGCCATTATACTTAACTTTTACATGACTAAACACATTATTATATACTGCACTTAGCTACATCATAACAAATATACATGTCAATTCAACAATAAACGCATATGCATGCAAAATAGTAATTGAAATGAGAAACCAAAATCACAATTGCAAGTAGCAATTACCATATTATACACATATAATAGAACACGTTTTAATAATATTTGTAGATATATGCAAAACAATCACTAACCAATAAAAAGGCATGCATATACAAAATTGACAACTCAGAGACAACAATAAATTATCAAAACCCAATTTTTCATATATTAGCTAGATTGAGGTAAATTTTCAATTGAAGAAAACTTACATGACAAACTCTGTAAAAGAGAGAAAAAAATATTATTAAAAGATGTTCCATTCAATGTAAAGGTGACACGTGGCGCTCTATAACGTAGGTAAACCATGCAGGCTTAATTAGTATATCAATTAACAAAACAAATTATGCTCAAACTTAGAATCGAACACAAGACCTCTTGCAAATGATTGTCATCTATACTATTTTTTATTATTGATTTTAATGTCTACATAAACTATATATTCCATGAATTTCATTTATAAATTTATTTTTTCATTAATCACAAGAATTTAACATAAATGTATATTATTATGGGAAAAAATATTATCAGTAACACCCGACTGGAGCAACGCCCGGGCAACATAAGCAATTGGAGAGGTTAAGGAATATGAAAAAAGCTATTGTATAATGAATGATTAAGAAGATGAAACAAATAATTTCAGGGGAGACAGAACGGTAGAAGACCAAAGGGAAAAATAAATATGGTCTATTTTGTGTTTCATTGAATTATAGAAAAAGAGCAATGACAATGTCACCTGGGACTAGAGAAAAATGGGAAAATTTGAATAGAGGTACAAGAGAATGACTCATAAATTTTTAGGGGAATGTTTTTATATACGGAGTATTAGTAATAAATAGATAGATAATGGATTAAGAAACCAATAATAATAATAATAATAATAATAATAATAATAATAATAATAATAATAATAATAATAATAATAATAATAATAATAATAATAANTAATAATAATAATAATAATAATAATAATAATAATAATAATAATAATAATAATAATAATAATAATAATAATAATAATAATAATAATAATAATAATATGATGATGATGATGACGACGACGACATGGAGCAGTTCTATTGGACAATATGGGATTCACATGGCACATTCACGTTGAATGAAGTGACACGTGGCGCAATTACATGCAATAGAACGCATTTTAATAATATTTGTAGATTTGAAATCATAAATCCAACAAAACAAACTTGACATATGAACACATCTACAAATGCTCTTAAATTTTATTATTTATCTTTTAAAACCAAAGGAAAGCCAAAGCCAATTCTATATTATTAAAAGAATCTTACACCCATAACCACCCCGAACCTTCACCACAACCTCTCCCTCCAAAATACTCATTTTCCATATTTATTCTTTCTTTTAAAAAAAATTACAAAAAAATAAAATAATATTTAATGATTTTTTTCAAGCCCAAATACCTGAATTCAAATGTCGGGGTAACATGTAAAAAAATAGGATGTTCAAAATAATTCGACCCGTTTTTCCGATCTGTGATCCGACCGATCCGATTTTTTGTTTTTGGAACGAATATCTGAAATTTTTCGAATCGAATTCGGATCGCTTTTTTAAAATTCCGAGTATCCGAAATATTCGAATTTTCGATAAATAAAATTTTGGGCTTTTTATTTAGTTAGGCCCAAGCCCAACATGTTAGAATGGAGTAATACACTTCATTCATAAATCTCCCTATCTGCCTCTCTCTCTTTGTCTCACCTCACACTCACCCTCACTTTGTCAATCGACGGTTGGCTCTAAGTCTCTCACAACCAATAGTCAAAAACCACGCACAACCACATCACAACAGACCACCATTTCAAGGCAGCCACAACAAAAATCGACGACGCCACCACGTCAGATACGCGTCAAGAAGATATTTTTTCAATTTTTTGAATTACTCGTATAATTCATGTTAATCTGTTCGAAACTTCGAATTTATGCTTTTTTTTTTTCATTTTTTCGGCCTCATTTTTCATTCTTTTGAATTCATGTGAATCTGTTCGAATGTATGCCTTTTTCTTCGATTTGTTGATTTTAGAATTTGTTTACTATAGTTGTATCTGAAATTCTGAATGTGAAAGGTGAAAGTTTTTAGGATCATCAAGTTATTACGGAGTACTTGTTAATGAATTATTGAATGGTTTTTTTATTGATTTTTTTTTAAAAAAAACTTAAAAATATTTTTAAACTGCAATTACTCAGTACAAGTGACATGTAACTATGTAAGTAGTTATGTACTATATGCGTATAGCAAAGGAAAAAAGTTTTAAAAAACCTTAAAATACGGATCAAATGAATATCCGATCCGAAAATTTTGGATATCCGATTTTTCGGATCGAGATTTCCCCGATTTGAAATTTTGGATCGAATAATCCGAAATGAATCGCCCTATATGAAAATATAGTGTTTGTTAATCTGAAAATATAGAGTATTTGATGTGAACAATCACATAAAATACTAGAAATCTTCTGAAATATTTTTCCAATTAAAATTTGAGATATTCGATAAAGTTGAGATTATATTCCATTTTTTCAATGTATAATTTCAAGAAATAAATATTAGATAATATATTATTGTAATATTTAATACATTACAGAGGAGAGAAAAATAGACAGGATTTTTTTTAAAAGAACACAACAAGTGGCAAGTTGTGATACGGGTATACTCTTATTTAGTATATACGTATATATAATTTGTAGTTAATTTAAAAAATTAAAATAAATATTATTTTTTGTTTTATATTAATCTATATATATAGCTATGTATTAAAAAAATAAACGTAACATCGTCCGTGCCTAAATACTAGTAGTTATTCTCAGTTGAGGTTATGGACAGTGTTCTCAGACTAGAAAAAGATTGAGACAATCTACACAAAAATATATTTCCCTTTTTGATTAACTAATCTCTTTGTTTAGCGAAGCTTATGACAACGAAAACAGGAGGCGCATATGTATACTGGAGATATGAAAGTTGTAGTTTGGTGCAATATGAAAGCTAGATATTTTTTCGAGAAGATTTATGATTTCGAAACTAGTTTGGGTCGCAAAGTAGCCTCTTAGACCTATACAATACGTGGTGTGAATGCACTTGCTTTCATTATATTATCGTTACAAGTCTGATCATGTAATGAAGAGGGGATTTTAATTCAATGCAATTACATGTTTTAAACCGTGTCATGCATCTAAACCAAAAACACAGCCAAGATATACGCGACTTCCATTCGCTTTTCGACGGTGACTTCTTAGTAATGCAGCTTCAATTGACCGTCAAAATTCACCAGCAGTTTGTTGAGTTTCTTGTTGCTAATCCTTTGTGGATATACTCTTGTATCCTCGAAACTGTACAGGAACAAAAAAGCCAAAGATTAAGATACAAGCTAATCTAGTCGATTTATTCTAATTATATTCTAATCAAATGCAATGAATGATGATATTATATACGTGTGCAATTCTTATCGAAAATCAACTCATCTAATAGGGTCATCTGCTAAGACTAAGGTATCGAGCAGCAGTGTTTGATACGATCCATTAATTACTTCAAATTGTATTCTTTACCTTTGAGGAGGAGAGGACAAGAACATGGAGGCAAGCTTAACAGCATCRRTGTGGCYGTTGATGACATGGTTGAAGCACAGGTAACGCCCATACGAGGAMACTTCTTCAAAGACGCATATGTGGGCATTCACTAAGAACCCGAGATCTGCAGCTACAAGAAGTCCTTGTTCATACATCTCAGCCGCGCCTTTTAGGTATGGAGGGAGATGGTTGGAAACATCATGCTTTTTAGGYGAGAGCTCATCGGGAGTATTTAGCAAGTTATCGTCTTCTAATAACAGCCCTCCGTTGATTGATACCATGCACACGCCTCTGTCCATTGCAAGCGCCCATGCTGTCTTCTCTGCTAAGGTTTTCGATACTGCATGCCATAACTGTCAAGAGTACAATATATGCTTGTTAATACAAACCAAATTAGTACCATTTTCAGAAAATTCATCAAGTTAATGTTCATGATATTATGGTGATTGCAGTCGCATCTATGTACCTTTAACTTCCTGCACAAATTGGTGTCACTCCAGTTCTTTTCATCGATGTCGTCACAGGATGATGAAGAACCACTGTGGGTACCTGCAGGCCAGACAACAGATGTGGCAGAAGAATTGAAGATGACTTTCTCCATGGTTGGTGTTTGAGCGCATGCTTCGAGCACATTATGTGCTGCTCTCACTTCAATTTCCGCCATATTTTCCTGCAATGTTCCAATCGAAACTAAACTAAGCTGTCAAAAACAACGTAACAACACCAGAAATCAAGCAATAGTACTGCCCAGTACGCATTTTGGTAAATAAATGGAAAAAAGAAAAAAAATAAATGGTAATGTTGTAAATAAAATATTCCATTTATTTACCAAAATGCCATTGGATTAACAATTTTTGTCAATCCATTGGATTGACTAGGCATCCCTCGACACATACATCGTAAACAGGATGCTCGAGTGGAGGCTCGAACGTGTAGAACAAGGCTGAACAGCCGTTAAGAGTGTCAAGGATGCTGTGATAATCCAACAGATCAGCATGAAAGATCTTCAGGTTTTTGTCATTGTCACTGCTAAACGAAACTTTCACGTTTTCCAATTGCCCTGAAAAAATGCTTTAACAGTTAATGAACAAGTTGATTACAGTTGAAATGGTTTAATTTTGTTGTGGAATTACATGCAAATAAGTTCAAACCTAGTACGTTATTATACCCAAGTTCACGTTATAACGATAATGATCCTCGAGTTCTGTAGTCTAATTGTAACACAATAGGTTTAAGTTTATGAAATACGGGCAAAAATGAGCTACTTGTACGTTGTACATGATCCGATCGATAATGGTAACTGATAGAGTATGTATATGTATTGTATTCTTGGACCTCAACCATCAACTTAACTTTTTGCTCGACACAGAAGTCAGCGTGGCACAGAAGTCACGGGTTCGAATCTCACCTCCTCCTCCCTTCTAAGTGGAATTAATTCGTACCCGATATTGGTGGGGCTGTGCTGCGTTCACATTTCAAGCTTATATGGCCTTTCATGTGAGGGGGAGTGATAGTATATATATATATATATATATATAGAGTCAGGATCCAGTGAAAACCACATGTTATATGAAAACGTGAAAACCAAATTAAGTGGATACATTTTACATTATAAGGGGTACATAACAATAGTAGGTACACATTCAGGACTTTTCAGCTACTGTTGAAATTGCAGTACACGTTACCCCTTTAACCTTTCAATGTACCCCAGATTGAATACAAGTATATACTAGATTAAATCGTGACCGTCCATCTCCAAATCCTACGGTCAAGATTAATTAGTTTTAGTTTTCACCTAAGGTTTGTGTTTTCACATGATCCTATTCCTAATATATATATATTATTATATATTATAATATATATATATATATATATATTAGAGTCAGGATCCAGTGAAAACCACATGTTATATGAAAACGTGAAAACCAAAATAAGTGGGTACATTTTACATTTTAAGGGTACATACAAGCAGTAAAGGGGTACACAGACTTTCCAGTACTATTGATGAACAGTACACGTGTACCCCTTTAAACCTTCAATGTACCCCAGATTGAAATACAATATATACATAGATTAAATCGTGACCGTCTCTCCAATCCTACGGTCAAGATTAAAAGTTTTAGTTTTCCACTAAGGTTTGTGTTTTCACATGATCCTATTCATATATAATATATATATATATATATAATATATATATATATATATATATATTATATATTATATATATATTGTTAATTCTTGGACCTATACGTGACTGTTGACTTATTGGCTATTTACGAAATCAATCTAGATATCATACGACAGAGAAGTTATGTACAATAATAGTAGAAAAGAATAATACAATAGTACGAAGTAATGTAAATTGCATCAGTACAAGTATTACAGAATCATTCTGGAATATAAACATTAGTGGCATAGTGCTTAATAGTCGTCATAAATAGAAATGTTATTCTGTCCTTTTAAATCTTTCATCATCTAGAAGCATTCAACTATTCAAGACGTAGAAGACAATGAAGCATTATAAATATCTAGTATTATGGTTTATTTCGTTCATAGACCGTATCCATATTCGACATGTATTACACATTATCACATTTACGGGAAAAAAAAAAAACGAAGGTTCCCATTTCGCAAAATTAACATTGTGACGACATGTAAGATTTTTCAAATGTATCGTTATAGATCGAAAGATTTACTATTGTTCGAAAATCAAAATGATCATAATTTGGAAGTAGTTTCCACTGCTTAAATCTTGAATTATAATAACATAGGTAATTAATTATTATATATTTATTCAAAATGAAATAAAAGAAAAGGAAACAACAAACTTATGAGTATCACTCGAGTCTATTCTATAACTAGTTTGTACTTTAATAATTGAATAAATACAAACTTGTCAATAAATAATTTTTACACAATACAAATATTTAATACTCAACATTATAAATGTTTATCATTTTTCAAATTTCAATATTTTTTATTCACATAATCGTCAACAAATATAATTTCAATTTATTTACTCCATACAAAAAATTAAATTTATTTACGACCCATTTTGTTATTGCGCGAAGACTTATAAGGAGAAAGGAATCAAATTCCGACATGACATAGCAAACAAACGTCAATCACGTTTATTTTACACTCCCATTTATAATGGCATAATGCCCTCATACAAGTCATACCCTGTCACATAACTCACAAAAAAAAAAAAACAGCAGCTAAGAAACAGCAAATATGAAGAAAATTATTATCATATACTTTAGAATTTGTCCTTCAATAATGTTCAATCATTATCATGCAACAAACATTTTATGCCCTTTTTCTTCCACTAAATTAATATTCTTTTTTTKTTGGGTTCTACAAAATATATATCAAAACCAATACTTGTACTTAGTACATACAAGTATATCAATGCTAGAAGTACATAGTAAAATAGTGGACACATTCTTGTGTGTTTTTCGACCTTCGAGATGCAGTCTTGTTTATCATATCGATGAAATTTAGTTGACCCGATGGATAAATGACCCACCACTAATACGCAATTGAAATATACTCGTCCTTATTACATAGTCAGTCCTATTAATTTTTAATGTCTATTTGTGAACTGGTCTTGTATGGATATAACAATGTTCGTAAGATACACCTAACTGGAAATATCAAACTAAATATAACCAAGAACAAATACTAATTCCTCCGTATCAAATTAAACGTAACAAATCAAATTTCACGCATTTCGAGATTGAGATTTACCAATGTAAACAAGCAAATTATTCAAAAATAATTTTAACATAATGGAAAATGAGATTATAACTTTATTGTGTTAAAATTATTTTGATTAAATCACTCATTTACATTGTTAAATCTCAATCTCGAAATACGTGAATTTCGATTTGTTGCTTTTAATTTGATACGGATGAAATTTTATCATGACTAAAAAACAGAAGAAAATTCAAACCTTGTGAATGAAAATGAGTTTGGTGGAAAGCAGCATGAACAAAGTAGCCTCTTTGCAAGAGGGACTTAACAAGAGCAGTCCCAAGTAACCCTGAAGCATCCATAACACACACTGTTTTTTGCTCATCACCATGATCACCATGATAATTCTCCGTCGTATTCGTCGTCTCCGTTCGACCACCTCGGCCTCGGCCTTCGGGTGCTGCCTCTGTTGGTGCCATCTCTGGGGTCACTTGATTACAAGGAGAGGAAAATGTGGGAAAGAAATTAAAATAGTTGGAAAAAAAAAAAAGGTGATAGTTAAGCTAACTTAACAAGTTAACAGCAAGAAATAAAGTAGGATTAGCACAATATATATAAGAGGAGGGTAGTTTTGGTATTTATAATTTTGGTAAGTTTGAGTTAGATTTGTTGGGAGAATGGTAGTTAGCAGAAAGCGGGAAATGAAAAGATACACAACTTACACATTACACATATCCCCCCTCTTAAATTCTTATTTTAAATAAATTTATTGTATTTCGGCGAACCAATCGTTGCGAGACCCGTGGCATCACATAATCGGTTGCAATTTTTTCTGCCACGAAATTCATTCATGAAAATGATATTTTTATGTCGATATGAATATAATATTGCATTTGAGAATTAAAATATGGAATACGACATTTCAGTCAAGAATAAATTACGAGCTTATTATATATACAACGAGTAAATCGAAGAGTGCTTACTTTTCGAACAAAGTTTATAACGAGTAGTATGAACCACACCCACTTCTTCCCTATCATCACTCCGAAGTCACACGTGTCAAACACCTCAATAGAAACACAAAACATTAGCTAAGTGGCCGATTCATTATCGTTTTTTGTTTTCCGTTTTCAATTTTTTTTATATGCTATATTTTACATGATTTTTTTAAAACGAAAGAAAACTACAAAGTACAATAATATCGAACCGGCCATAAGTTAGAAAATTTGATTCCATTAAGTTTTGACAGACTAAAACAGTACAAAGGTTTGTTATTCTTTAGAGAAGAAATAAATTGAAAGTGAGCCTGAATTAATATATTCATTACCAAATTAGTGTATATTGCTTGTACAAGTATTTAGTCAATTAAGTACAAGTTAATTGTTATAATTTTCTAGTACAATTTCAATAATTGGTTATTAATGACAATTGAAGTAGCTAAACAACAAAAGGCCAACAACATACGTGTGATTGTGCAGCAAAGTTGAGTGCTCAAATTGTGTAAGCAATGTTGACATTACCTTTGCAAGCATTGAGGGACTCTTGTTACTCCTTCCAGAAACAGAGAGAAAGTTCATTATAACTCGCTGCAAGTTATCGATAACGGTACGATTTCGAGTAATTACGTAAAATTAATAATTGAAAGAGGAATGACAATGATTGGATACTAATCTATAAAATGGATAGGATGAGTTGCTTATACTTTCGTATGTCGCGTTAACTCGAGTTCATCAATCCTACTATAATCACTACAGGGTAATTATTCACAAAAATCTATTACTCGAATATACTCCGGTAATCTAGAGTTAGTTACAAACACGGGTACTAATTCAAGAATGTAGAGCCTCTAAATGACTAAATACCTATGATTGCTAGCACTAATAAGAATCCAGCCACAACAAAACCGGGATCATCAACATCCCTATTTTAACCAGTGTCAACTAGTGATGCTTCGCAATTCGGAAATCAGAACCCAGTAGCTCACATTCAAAGCCCAACATCATGTTTCGTGTCTACTGTCTTYGCACTGATTTCTGCACTAGCAATCGTGCTCAAGTGTCCACTCCTTATATACAAGTACAAGAGATTCCAGAAGAGAACTTGCACGAATGTTAGAATGAGAAMTCATCGGGTAATGCTGGATATTTGCTCAACAAATACTTCTTGAACTTTAATTTCAGGTCTCTACCTGTTCAGAAATGTTATATGATCAAGAAAGTTGAGAATAATACAAGTCCCTACCCACTTTAAGATCGTTATTACACATAGCATTATAACAATACTTAAGATTGTTCGTCATGTTACCTTTAGSTTGGAAGAAAGATACTTGTATATCTTTCGAAAGAGCTGACTGAACTAACTCCACAAAATTTTCCCCTGACAATAATTTAGAATGCGTTAGAATGCAGTTGAAAACGATGATAGACCACCCAGGGTAAAATTACTCTCTTTACCAGTCATATGCTTTTCTCCATCACGGACATTTATCAAAAAAGGAGTTATCGAGGTGTCCTTTAACTGCAAAAACATAACCCCGTATGAGATGGCATGCAGCAACAAACGGAACGAGAATCGAGAATTGCAGTGTTATTGGTCAATGCCTTCTTAAATATTGAGATATGAAAGGCTAATGGCAATGTGTCTGACCTTGGCTAAAAGAGCCTTTGATAGTGCTAGTGGATCAATACATGATGGTCCTGTATTATATGCAGGAATGTAATTGCCATTCTGATATCCAGCTAGGAAGTGATAGGCAGCTTGACCTGGAGAAAGCTTTGATATAGCAGGAAAGAATCTCGAGCTGCTTGAGGACAGAAGGCACAAAAGGAAAATGAATCAATTAAATAACATATATGTGAGGTAGGATAAGGAGTTATGACTTGTAAACGATCTTACGGAATATGATATGCAAAGAGGAAATCCTATCGTAAATATAATACTAYTCCAGAACCAATAAAACCAAAGGCCTATAGCTGCTTTTGTAATACACAGCAATGTCTGCAGTTGAACAACTAGATGAGACTGGATTTGATTTTCATACAAGGGCAGAGGCAATGCACAGGCACTCTTGAGTCTTGACTGATGAAAATTACTCACTTGAGAAAAAGGAAGTCTTCGGCAACATTTAGTTAAAAGTCATACTCCGTATTAAAGTTGTGGGTGACTAGGTTGTGTGAGCTAACCTGTTGTTGGTGTTTGGTTTCTAGTTCAAAAGATTAGCATTTGTAAGAAAAAGGTAACCAATAGAGGCGTGGCCATATAGCTAAAATTGAACAGAATGATACTAATCAAGCAGAAAAGCAACAGCGCTCACATGAGTTCTTTACCTATCAGAACATGCAAGAACTATAGCAGAAGGAAAATTGTATGAGCTTGGTGCGTTCGATTTTCTGGTTCGGAAAAAGGGTGCAGCACCTTGAGAAGCAAGAACAACACCTGGATCTGCAGAAATCAAGTGATTGGAGAAGCTCCGGATAATATCTTCTGGGGCAAAGACAAGAACTACCAACTCCTCCAGCTCCAGGATCCTACATAATTTACTTTAAGATTACACTTTCACATACTAACAGCTAGAGCATTCAAAAACCACAGGAATAAGAATCAGTTTACCGAGCTGCCAGTGGGATGCCACCCCGAGCAGCTATAATAGGTTCTGATAATGCTGACAAACTTTGTTTGACTCCATTTGTGTCAGCAAAAGCTTTACCACATAAAATAAGAGAAGAACGCTCAGTATCAACAGCTATAAGCCCTGTACTTCCTTGAGAATCAAGACCAATGGTACTACCTATAGATTCACTGCAAAGTCAAGAGTAACACCTTTAGATGAAAAAGTATTTACATCATCACTAAAGGAGAGAAATGACTAGATAGAACTGAGACGAATGTCATATGAGATCTGACTATATAAACAGTAAACCAATAGCAGTCTACATAAAATTTACAAGCATAGAGCAATTCGACAAATCAAACTGGAATGCTCTTGACTATCTGAGCCTGTTGTAGGGAGTTAGGGACAATGGGATAAACAATTGCCAAGGCCATAAATGTAATTCAACATGATTACAATTGAATCAACTATGAACATCACAAAAATTCCCCCCCGACACTATAACAGCCCTAAAGGGAGGGGCCCATATATAATGTTGAGACCTTATTCTTTTAGGCTTTGCCATACGAATTGAAAACAGCCATGGACCGCACTGAGTGGTCATTTTTTTTTTCCAGCGCAATAGACCATAAGGCTGCATTAAGTTAACTGGTCATAGATAAGCTATAATCAACACACCTTAAAGAAGAAGCAACATAGGCTGTTAGAGGACAGGTATCGTGTGACACTGCACGAGTTGAGGCACTCCAAAGAATATTTGAAAGTGAGAGTACAGCTGATGGACTCTCACTTATTACACGGACTCTGGCACTACACCTTGATGATGATCCAATAGCTCCATCATGAACAAAAAGGTTTGAGATCGATGAAAGATGACTAGTAACCTTAACACAACATCAACAAACAGAATTGACAAATATCAAAATCACGTCATTTATGCCATTTCTTCAACACTTKTAAGTTATAGACTCTGTTTGAACAATGTGATATCATATTTTCATTTATGATACAAGAAGAGTGAAAAACCATCAACTATAACAGGTCCAAACTTGCCTGTTTCAGTAATTTACTGAACTGAGCCTTTGAAATACCTGAACCTCCTCCGGTCACAGTACCCCTGATATGGATAGGAAGTCCTGATAAAGATTCTGTAAAGATGAAATCAAGGCATAAGTAGCTGAATTTGTACGGTGAAATCACGAGAAGATATCAGGGGCAACAAACCGATACCTGTGATGATTGCACCTTTCTGCTTTAGTTCAGAGGAATTCAGATTCAGAAAAACTTTGTCTTCCACGATCACGCCTCTCGCAGCCAAAGCTGAATTCATGCCATATGATGAACCAGGGTCTCCCTTCAAAAGTTCAAATTCAAAAGAAAAGGTAAGTGGCATATATTCAGATGGTCATAATTTCAGGAGATTAATCAGAACTTCAGAAGTTTCACAATGCAGGTGTATTTTCAGAAGTTTCTATAACAAACAAAATCAACATGCAAAAAATGAAGATATGTGATTGCTTTATCCTCCAAGGACAATTTTCCAAGTACCCTACTAGCATTGAGCATTAGACAAATTCATCATTCCTCATAATTCATTATTTGACACAATAATACATTTATACTCAAGAATCCTGTGAAACAGCTCAACAAATCGTAGATTACCGTTTCATCTCAAGTCTACAGACTCTACAAAGATTTTGGTAGTACGCTAGATACAACATCCATGGAAATGCAGGTTAGCATTYAAAACCTTGAAAGAAATTTGATTTTTAAGGGTTTTTGGTTGACATGTCATTGCAAACGAAGTTGTACTTTTGTGAAGTTCAAGTACTCTCTCCATCCAGTTCTGCATTGTCCCAATTCCGCATAGAAAAAAAAAAATGTTTAATAACAATTATACCAGTTCAGTAATTTGTTGTTGTCCCCATTGACTAACTTGATTAGGATATTTCTTCTTCTTCTTCGCCTTAATCCCAAAAGACGGCAACTATCATTTCAAAAGGGCAACATACTCAATTTTGAAGGGGGGAAAATCCATTCCTCTCCTTCCCCTACCTTCTCCAGCTTTTTAAATCCAAACAAGGGAAATTGTTCCCCTTCCTTCCCTTTATCTCCCTTTCCTCTTATCCAACCAAATTGTAACACCTTATAATGGCGGAACATGCTCTCCTTCTTACAAAGTTACGAATTACAATTTACAAGTAAGATATGTAGTATTTTCACCCTATTTTCTTGCCTCCATCTTTCTTTACTCTCATCTAGCTTTCCCAACCACTTCAGTGACTTAACATGTTCTTGCATGGGACCATATGAAGAAAAAAAACTAATTTACAATAGTTGCTCGCCATAAATTATAGAATACCCATTAAGGGGGTGTGTATAGAATTTTTTGGATGTATGAAACAGATTCAAATTAACATTTTCATTTCAAGTTGTTTGGTAAGAGTCATAACTGGAGTAATTAACAACTACCATTTCAAAAGGGCAACATAATCACTCCATTTATTATCCTCAAGCTAAACTACCTTCCTCAAACCCAAATTTCTCTTAMAATACCAAACATCTACTAAAAGCAATTACTACCCTTCTCACTAACAAAAAAATAATTTCCATTTCATTWTTGTAATTACTACCAAACATGCCCTAATTTTTTATTTTTTTTGTCCAAAGATATTATTTCAGTTGGTTATACAAATATCAAACATTCCAGAAATTCACCAAATAAATGAATCCAAGATATTATTATTATTATTATAAAGTGCTTATTATTAGCATTGATGATGATAATGTTGATTGTTGCATAAAACAAGTAAACACCCAAAACAAAACAAAAGTGGGGCAAAAGGGAGAGAACGAAAGATTACAACTTTACATGAAAAAGTCGGTGATTCAACTCAGTTGGTGGCAATGATGAAGGAGCAAAGAAGTAACTTTCACTACAATTCCAAGTGTTTGAATGAAATCTGCTCAATACAACAATTAAAATTAAACTGCTTAATTAAGCAAATACAGTAGATTAAGTGAATAAGCTGAATTAAAAGTTAAAACCCAGAAATTTCACCTGAAATTGCGATGAATTAACAGCTTCATCTTCCTCATTTTGCCCCCTTTTTTTAACTGATTACCAGAAAACCAAATTTTTGCAGAAGTTCATTGCAATTTACAAAAACGTAAAGTGGTAATTAAAATGGAATTGGGCCACAAAAGATGGATTGGGCCGGATAATGGGTTGATGAGTCCACTCTTTGTTGAATAGGGTCTATTATGGTCCGGGGACCATGTTCCTCATCATGGTCTCGGGCATGATCCCAAACAAATGTTCATTTCCGAAAATACAAGTGTTCATTTTCAGATATGAACATTTACATCTGAAAATGAACATTTTACATGTTGAGTTGAACATTTCTAGTTTCAAAAATGAACATTTGTCTGGGACCATGATGAGAACCATGGTTCCGAGACTATAGTAGAATTTGCGCTCTTGGTTACGGGATTGTAAACACAATCCTAGTCTTCACCGCCTATTTTGTACAACCCTTCCTCACGTGATAATGTAGTGGGCATAAAAAATCAAGAATTTTTATTATATAAATAAAGATAATATAATTAAAAAATAAAACCAAAATATTGCGTGAAAGATTAGTGGGGGATTGTATATTACTCAGTGGGAGATTGTATAGAATAATTTGCCCCCAGTCTTATATTGCCGTCAATTTCTAGTTCATTCTACATATTTGTAAACCGTGCAAAAACGAAAAATAAAATCGTAAGTATTGATGTTGAGATAGGCCGATAGGCGATAGGGTCATTCTCCTAATTTTCTAACCTAGATGTACAAGATCTTTAAGGACTTTAATTTACAAATTATGTGTTCCTAATTTTCTTTCTCTCATGGCAATTCATAGGTTATCTAGTGGTTTTGCTTCTAGTGTAGCTTGACCTAAGAAAAACCAAGTTGTAAAGATAAGGTTTAGATCGAGTCAATTTAAATATTGATTAATTTTACGTTTTCATTATGGTTTGATCTCATGTTAGCTTTCTTGATTGTAAAATTATTGTACTTTGAAATTGGCAGTGCAAAATAGTGATATTACGAAATGAAATTATTTGCAAACAATTCAATAACTGAAACATACTTGGTCTTCAAATTATTATTGTATATCAAATCAAGCATATGAACACTCAAACTCATCTAACAACATAATCTCGCATATATAATAAGAATTAATGACTGAATCAATTATCTATTTAGATTTGGAAACCGTCAACCGTGAAACAATGTTCGCTTTCATTTTGTTTCTACAAACAAAAGAACATCAAAACATTGACATTCACCACATGTCCTTTCTCACAAAAACCATTCTACCAATTTTGAATGTTTCCTAGCATTATTGTCTTGATAGCCTTGGGGGGAGAACCATTCACACTTACCTAGTCAATTACTAATGTTATTTTAATTCAATTTGTATGCCATTTTGTAAAGCTTAACAACTAGCCATCAGGGTTGAGCAAGACCGGGTACCCTGTCATTTTGGGTGGAACCGGAACCGACTGGTTCTTGATAATTGGAACCGATACCGGAACCGGTTGGACCGATTCCAAAATTTTTGGAATCGGAATCGGAACCGCTGGGAATCGGTTCCGGAACCGGTTACCTGGTTAGATTTAAAAAAAAAAAAAAAGTAAAAGACAAAGATTATCCTAGCTAATTTCATACTTGTACATGTGTATTTGGTCACAAAAACACAATGCTTTATACAATAGTATTTCAAGTTTCTATAGTTTATATAATTTGGGTTTTTTGACCTTTAACATATGTATTTTAATAAACTCAAAAGTCATAACCAGTTACTTGATACTGGTTATAAAATCGGTGGTGCCGGATACCCGATACCGGAACCGGTACCACCGGGCACCCCACTGGGTACCGGTTCCAAAATTTTTGTACCCGGAACCGGTCACCACCGGTTCCTTATTTTTGAAACCGAAACCGGTATCGATCCAATCGGTTTCGATCCAACCGGTTCCGATTCCGAAACCACTGATTCCGAACCAATTCCAGGTACCGAACCGGGTACCCACTGTTTTTGCTCATCCCTACTGGCCATCATTGATGTAAGATATTTGTACTTTTACAAATTCAATATTATTTATAAAGAATCCAATCCTTTTCTTTCATTGTACACTCACTTTGTAAATTCAGTCAAATTCTCACTAGTCAAAACCCCAATACTTGAAACCTTCACTATTAATTCTTCCTCAATTTTGCAAAATTGAATCTTAAACAAACCTTGTAATACTACAAAAACATCTTCATCACCCCCAAAAAAAAAAAAAAAATTGATCTTGAAATTTTGTTCTGTTTTTTGAAGGTGCAAAAATGGCAGAAAAAGCTGAGAGTATATCAGTAGGATATGCACTTCCACCAAAGAAAGTTGAGAGTGTATTCCAACCATCTCTAATCAATCATGCAAAAGAAAAAGGCATTGAATTTATTGCAATTAATCTTGAAAAATCTCTTCTTGAACAAGGCCCATTTCATTGCATAGTTCACAAGATTTACAGTCAAGATTGGAACAATCAGTTGCTTGAATTCAAAGCTAAACACCCCAAAATCCCAATTATTGATCACCCTTCTTCAGTTCAACTTCTTCGCAATCGAATCACAATGCTTGAATTCATCAAAAAACTCACCATTTCATCTTCAAACAATTCAAATGATGTCACACCTAGTTTTGGAATGCCAAAACAAGTCTTGCTAACCCCCAAAAAAGAACAAGAACAACAAGATGATGATGATGATGATGATGATGATGGTGAATTTCATGAATTGGGTTTGATCAAATTTCCAGTGATTGCAAAGCCATTAATGGTAGATGGGAGTCTGAAATCTCATCAAATGTCAATGGTGTTTAACAAAAATGGATTGCAGAAAGTGAAAGAACAGAAAATCCCAATTGTATTGCAGGAGTTTGTTAATCATGGTGGCAAACTTTTTAAGGTTTATGTTGCAGGAAATCATGTGAAGTGTGTTCAAAGGGACTCATTGCCTGATTTTCAAGTTTCTGATCACCCATTTTTCCAACTTCAAGAGGGTTTTATGCCCTTTTCACAGATCTCTAACATGCCTTCTGAAGTCACTGAAAAACAGCAGAAAATTGATGATATTTCAATGCCACCTTTGGAATTTGTTCAAAACTTGTCTGCTGCAATAAGCCAGGAAACTCATCTGAGTCTCTTTAATTTTGATCTCATTAAAGATTCATCTGAAACCAACTGTGATAAGTATCTGGTCATTGACATCAACTATTTTCCGGGGTTCGCGAAACTGCCTGGATATGAAGCAATGCTGACTGATTTCTTCTTGGATGCTGTCAACAACTATAGCACTGATGCCTGAAACACCTGAGCTGCTGCTGCATAACTGCATTGTATTGCTGTTTGCTGCTGCCTGCAATATATGTTGTTATTTCCTTTAATTTGGTTTCCTTTGTTTCTCAATGTTTTAGCATGCATCTTTTATCTCAATGCAAGGTGCTTTGAGTGTAATAGAAATTACAGAAATAAATGCGTTTAACGTTTGCAGAACTTTCTCTTGTGCTCTTATCTAATCTTATCAAAGAACAATATAGCCAGAATGTTTTCGCCTTCTGACAGGATAAATCAGCAATTCTGCTGTAAACTTTGCCTTTGTGCTTGAGTGCATTTTTAATTCAGTATTGGGTTTGCAGTAACTAAAGAACAGAATTCACAATTGGATATCTATTATCGAAGATTTAAGAGAATTCAATTGGAACATTGATGAATTCATATTCATATCCTAACGATGTTAGTGTACGAAAAGTGCTTGCTTGTATTTAGACTGTAATCTCCCTGGCTTTGTTCGCGGATTCTCCATTCATGTCTGACTTCCTAGATGTTATGTATAAATTTCTTAAAGTCCTACGCTTAATAACCTTAAATGTTGTCGTCACCTTAGGCATGGCTTCATAGTTGAGATAGTCATCATGTCTAAATGATTTTTCTCATTCATTTCGCATAGATAGAATCATAGAAGGATCAATCAACACGGTTACCTCCTTACAACTTAAGCTTCCCCTTCTCCTCCTAAGGCCATGTACATTACTTAGGTCTCGACTGGGGGTGAGTCGAACTGAATTGAATTGAATTGGATGGCTTGAAATTAAGTCAAAAAGTACAAGGAATAAGTCCTTAACAATTTGAGCATCTTATGAATGACACTGTTATTTGGAGGAATTAGGTAGGAGTTGGTTGCTTAACAAGGGTCAACGCTGAAATTGCATACCTACTGATATGATCAAGTTAGCTTGTATATCAGGATTACCCATAATCTTATATTCATTGTTAATAATCACTTGCCTTTCTTTGTCAATATATCAGACCTCAAGAGTTGGATTGCACCATAAAACCTTTCCTATGCTTGATTTTGACCCTATAGCATATGGCTATTATTCGTTCCAGAAACGAATTGGAAGAAGACAGAACGATTGCTTAGGAAAGTTGCTTGCAACACAAAAAAATATCGAGTCCTACCTAATGGCTAACAAATAATCTTGACTTATTTCCTGTACAGGAACTCTGAAGGCAGATGGACCTGTCAATTAGTTAGCCCTGCAATATGTATAGTATTTTTCGAGCCTCGTTTTTTTTACTTATTTGATAATGCAAGTTTAGTATGGACTGCCCTATGTTAAGCTGATGTACCAAAGTATATGAAAACTAAACTGTCAAGCACTGTAATTGGTACTGGTTTTGCGATCAGCAACAATTTGCCTTGTTTGAATATGCTCTTTCATTATTGAAATTAGACACAGCAT
Source organism: Bassia scoparia (assembly GCA_008642245.1). Taxonomy (NCBI): domain Eukaryota; kingdom Viridiplantae; phylum Streptophyta; class Magnoliopsida; order Caryophyllales; family Amaranthaceae; genus Bassia; species Bassia scoparia. Next base: position 50,701 of record SNQN01000787.1, on the reverse strand, counting down.
TGTTTCATGATCATCTTTTTGAGCTCGAGTCTCATATTCTTTAACCAAGAATTACAGTATACAGAATGAAGGGGAAAAGCTTTTATACAAGACAACTGCTTCAATAATGTATATAGTGTAGCCATTATATTTATCCCAATTCGATTATACTTATCTACATAAAAATCAGTTCACTGCCGGTTAAATTGAAGCAAAATTTGCATGCTCTACGACGAGATAGGCCAGGAAGGGGTGGATTCTTGGCTGTCAATGAAGAAAGAAGGAAAGAAAAATATGAGCGGGATGATATCATGTAGTGAGTAAGAATGGAAACATTAATCAGACCAAAATTAGAAGTTTAAAAAAAAAAAAGGCTAAATTGCAACTTGTTTATGATCAAATGAAGGGAAGAGGCTTACTCAATGATGTCTCTCCAGTAAGAGTGTGCAGCATCATCCATAAGGTCATTGGTCCAGTTAGCAGCAGCCGAGTCAAAGGGAGTTGCAGCAGTGGTGGCCGAGGAAGGATTTGATGACAGTAATGCATCGACCTTTTGGTTAATAAGCTCGCTGCTGCTGCTCATCAGCTCAATCTGATGAGCACTGCAGTGGTCAGGTGAGGATGGGACTAAAGCAGGCATTAAACTGTCAGGAGTCAGGATGTCACCGCCTGTTTGTTTATCATTGGGATGAGTATCGTTACTAGTAATCTTACTCCTTTGGCCGCCATGTTTGAAACTAGGTTGAAAATGATGATCATGACAGTTTGAACCAGTATTTTGATGATGAGTTGGGGCTGGTGTTTCAAAACCACTCGAAGCATAGGGATTCAAAACTGGAAACTGGCTTATTTCACCTGTAAGTCCTGATTCCACTTGAGAACCTGCCATTCGGACGAGGTTATCATTCAATTGATGTTGGAAGGGCATGCCGGAATTGCCAAGAAGACTAGTGATTTGAGCTGCAGGTGGGTTGCTGCTACTCGGGCTTAACACCTGCAACATGTTTTGCAGTATGTGGAACTTTGCGAGTTGGGTGGCATCAGATTCTAGCAACCTGAGAGTATCATCCAAGGTTGGAATACCATTATGACCAGCACTGGTGCTGTTAAGCATGAGACTGTTYCTAAGGTTAGCAGCCGCYAGCAACTGAGGMAGGTTAGCCAACAGGTTGAGGTCTGTCCTCGGCCTGTGAGTCACAGGATCGATTCCCATCTGCAGGAGCTTCTTTCGCAAATGGGTGTTCCAGAAGTTTTTTATTTCATTGTCTGTCCTCCCAGGAAGATGGCCTGCTATTGCTGACCACCTGCGAAAAATCATATAAAATTAMAAACTAATAAGAACACAATTTGATAGATAACATAAACAATGCAGTAATAATTTGACTAGAGTACAACATACACAACAGAAGTAGTGTATGATATGATGGTCATACTTGTTGCCTAGGACAGAATGAAGGTTGATGATGGTCTGCTCTTCCTCGTCAGAAAACTTTCCGCGTTTGATATCAGGGCGAAGGTAGTTAGTCCAACGAAGCCTGCAGCTCTTGCCACACCGGTTCAAGCCAGCGAGTTTAGGTAGAGCCCTCCAACTTCCATGCCCATGCCTGTCAATGTAATCAACCAGCTTCTTGTCCTCCTCAGGTGTCCATGGCCCCTTCTTKAGTCCACTTTCGTCGCAGCACGGTGATCTGCCCATCATGTCCTCCTATGTATAACAGGTCCAGACTCTTGCTTCAATTCCTGTATCATCACATAGATCAGTATTATTATCATTATTACAGTAACAATAATCAAGATCATATGTTAAATAATACTAATAATAATGTATGTTATTGCTTTGTCTGATAATATTTACCAGAAAATTCAGAATAATATTGAAACTCAGATGTTGTGAGAGTAAATGAGACAATTAGAGGTTGAATTAAGGAATCCTAATCTCTCTGACATAGTGTAAGAGGGGTTTTTATAGAAGATCAAGTAGAGTTGGCATATTTTATACTTACTTTATGGTAGTAATTTGACTTTAACTTACCTGCTTATAGTTCAGTGTAAGCAAGAAGCTTTTCCAAAATTCCTAAACATAGTTTACACCGGATTATGTTCCAATTTTGTCCTCATAGAAAAAAAAAAAGAGTATCGCTCAAATATGAGAGCGTGTTAAGCAGTCCTGTTAAAAATTAATAGTCACATATACCACAAAGTTATCGTAAAACGTTTAAGAAAAGTCGTTACCTTTTCTAATAGAAATATAGTTTTGACTTTACTTTAGATCATATAGTCACACTGCATAAATTTAGAGAAGAGGGAGCGAGAAAATACACAAGTTACACAACTATTCTCAAGGGTACATTCTTATGTGCGATAATGTTGTAGTGTTGGAGAATAAATACTGAGTTATTTATTATATTTGAATTATAATTTACGTTTAATTATGAAAAGTTGGGACAATGCATACGTTAATTGATTGATAAAGACGAATCGGAGGTAAAAATACATTAATTATTAGTTGTTACATTTCGATCGATAAATCGGAGTTGATTAATTTAATTACTTCTATAGATTAATCCTTCAAATTAAACCCTTAACTACTACTGTACATACTATCTACTACTACATGATAGGATACTATCATACTACTACTAGTGTCGATGTTTACGCATGATAATAGTGTGTAAAATTGACTAAGTAGATCAAATCATTTTTACCTTAAAACAAGGTTACATGTTTTCTTAATTATGATTTGCAAGCATAATTATTATTAGACACTATTAAATCTGAAATTAACATGTACTGTAAGTTACTTATATTAATCCTTCATTTTATTACTTAGAGGTTAAAAAAATTAATTAACAAAGTGCTACTTGCTAGTTAAAAATAATTCATCTAAGGTTATTGGATCAACTACTTATTACTAGCTAATTAATTATACTATTTGGAACCTTAAAAGTGATTATACATGTAAAAGTCATTGGGTAAGGATGATTTTTTTATTTATAATTCAAATCTCATATTATTGGGACGTTTAAATATTATTATTTTTCGTCAAAAAAAATATTATTTATTTTAAAGATCCTAAAAGTTTAATAAATAGTGAGTTACCCCTAAATATCGATCTTTATAAAGGATCAATTGGATCTATGGTACTCCGTATTTCAATGTAAAATTAATTAGTTGTTGATAATAATATGAGAAAAATAACAAAGGATCGGATACTTTATGAATTAATTTATCTTTTATTATAAAATTTCAACTCTTTAAAATTACAAGCATCAAATAAATGTAAGCAAGTCAATTGTTTTAATTAAAATCATAGATATCAAAATGTGAACAAAAGAACCTACTGCGTAATAGAAATTATTACGAATGAAAAGTTATGTTAGTTTGAATATTTGAAGATGAGAGTCAAGATTGCTATTATAAATAGCCGTAACTCATAAACACCTAATAATTCCAAACTTCATTTTTTCCATAAATAATCATGTACAATGTGTTTATTAATCCTAAATTCCTAATTTTCGAAAAAGTTTGAAAAAGACATCAACGAAAGAATTAACAGTTTTAAAATTATATTATTATTAGTCTTAGGCCATATTCTCGTCAACTTATTTAGATTAGTTTCCGTAAAAATAAGTTCAGTTCAGTAGTAATAAGTTCACTTTAGTAAAATTGTAAAAATAAGTTCAGTTCAGTAAAAATAAGTTCAATCCTTAAGAAATTTGTTAAGGTTTCAGTAAAAATAAGTCTAGTTCAATAAAAAAACTAAAAATAAGTTCAGTTCAGCAAAATTCAGTTGATAAGAACAGAGTATACGAGTTCAATACATCAAAAGTTCAGCAAAATTCAGTAAAAAAAAAATATATGAAACGTTTTAAAAAGTTTAAAAGTATACGAGTTATTACGCAATACTTTATGTATGTGTATATATATGCGGAAAATACGTACAGTATATTTTGTAAGATAAGAATATAAGATGAGTGAGATACGTACGTAAGAGTAGTCCATTATATGCATGTCTAAATACGTAGTACGTACTACAACCACAAGAAAAATATTCAACAAGAAAAACAACATAATAATGTAGAATATACATACATACGATATTTGTAGTTAGAAATCGTACGTCATACAATAAGTATAATGTATTACGTGGTGCATTAAGCTGCCATCTTAATTAGAGCTTCTATTTCCTTAATTTTTTTTGGGAGGTTTGGTTAATTACGTGGTTAACACTTCAATTACTACTAACAGAATCTATATATTACTAGACTAGCTTCTTCAGTCTTATTAGGGCTAGGAATTTTATACATAATTGCATTTGTAATTCAATTGCTTATTGTCGTTTCCCGGCTAAAAGGTTTATGAGACCGTCTCACGTTAAATTTTTAAGATATTGTTGTTATGTTTTGTATAAATAACGACCCATTAGATCGAGCAATGTAACATTGTACTATTGTAGTAATTTTGTTAGAGATTTAGAGCTTACTTAAAGCATTTAAATTGACCATTCCTCATGCCATTTAATGATTTAAAAGTTGCGTTCATATCATTATCTTATCTTTTTTATGACTCGCGTTTTTTTAAATTGTTATCTTCTCAATTCTTTGGTAAACAACAAAAGATATATTAAATAATACAAAAGTGTAAGTGTACAAAATATGATAATTGCAATTACATATGTCAATTACTCCGTAAATTAGAATACTAAATTACTAATCCATTATTACTCTCTTCGTTCCGATTTGTTTTTTTACATTTTTAGAATTGCACGTCAATTAAGGGAAATTAGTATTTGGATAAGTTATGTTAGTATTACTTGAAAGTTGTATTATTCTTTTAATTTGTTTGAGATGTGTGCAATAAAATTAAAATAAATCTTTTTATATTTAAAAATGAGGGAATGAGATAAGTTTGGGTGGAAATTCAAGAATGATGAGTAAATAAGTAATTATTTTAGGAGTAAAAGTAACATTAATGAAAAAAAGGTAAAGTATAAAATAAGAAATGTAAAAAATAAAATGAAACACCAAAAAAGAAAACGTAAAAAACAAACTGGCAGAAATGGAGGGAAAACAATCGAACACATACATTAATCTTGCTCCCTCGATCTAAACAAACGAGCGACGAAGATCGAGATTAAATGTGCAATAATAATAAACTAGGTAGCAATATATATATATATAATAGCTTGCTTGAGCTCAAAAACTGCATCAAAAATGCAACAAAAACACCAATAAATCAAATTAAAAAAAAGACATACATGTATTATGTAGTTGGTAACATATCCTACTACAAGAGATCACATCAAAAGATCTAGATAATGTTATAAGTAGATCAATTTAGATTGTAATTTGGTGATCGTATTAAATTAATCACCAGTTGAACTACTAATTTTAATTTCAATTTACGGCACCATATCATATCATATTATATCATATTATCATAATTTATCACATTTAAAGGAATAATAATAATAATAATTAATAATTATAGTGTGTAACTACTCCTTAATGTCGTTATTACACAGTTCAGCTTCCTCTCACCAAACAACCCCTTATCATATTTTTGTTATAATTTAGTGTTTATTTCATCCAATAACTCAACTTTGCTTCCATTTTTTTTGAATTTTTCGTCTCAATTTCCAATCAATGACGCACATCTTAGTATCTTACTATTCTTCGTTACATAGACTATACTATTGCATCATGCTACTAGTCTACCACTCGATCGATCTTTTATTTGTATTAGTTAGTTTGTCGCTCGATTTATATCGTCTTTGAAGTCGTATATTAATTAAAGATTCGTAACTTTGACTATCAATATCTCTAGCATTAATACACGTTAATACTGGTTCTCGCTTAAATAGAAAGCACATTCGTTAGTGACAAATATATTCGGATAATAAAAAGATGGATTCGAGAAAAAAAAAGAGTGAAATAATAAACATATCCCAATGTCCGTAGCAGAAGATGTATAAAGAGCCCAACTACACAATGCTCGAAAGGTTGAAAATTTTTAAATTACTCTTTTCTCATTACCTAAAAAGAGATACTAGGGTATTTATTTAACGAAATAATATGATACAAACGTAACATAATACATACATACATAATGTATTAATTTTCATAATATAATGGCGGACCTAGTTTTTAAGTTTATAAAAACAAAGTTATTAAATTTTGTAAGATGATCTTGATTATTATATGTTTAATTTGCGGTAAAATTATATAACAAACATTTTAAGACGGATGGAGATTGAGATATATCATGGCAATGCCGTTAGAACAAGGGTGTGTGTATTTATATATTTCTACAATTGACATCATCAATCTTTGGTAAGTCAAAATAGAAGTTAAAAAAGAAGGGAGAATTTGCCGCAACATGTCTTAGCTTGCATAGTATTTAATTTTAATTTCTACTTCACTAGCATGCAATCTTCTTACTCATTTACTCAAGATTATTAGTTTAATAACAAATCCATAATTTAGTTAATTACCTAGTTTGATCTTTAATTTGCTAGTTATAGTAGTGTTAATAACATATAATTCTACTAATTTCAGATTTCTTGTTTAATTGGGTTTCCTAGTTTGGAAATTAGGAGACCTTAATTCTGAAAAAATGGCGTAAATTACACTGTTTTTAGTTAATTACTTGACCTAATTAACAAACATAGACAACATACACGTGGATACTTAGCATTTATCAAAGTTGTTTTTATTTTCTTGCTATTAAATATTTGTTACACTTTTATTTACTTTCTTGGTAGAATTAGTTTGGAATTCTTGCTTCAATTCCTAAATTCTATTACTTCAACAAGAGTTTATTGTTTTAAATTACCTTAATATAAATTTAATTATATTAATATTTTAATTTGATATATATGTCCTTGAGTTTATTGTTTAATTTTTTATTTACTTGTTCAATTCGATTTTGTAGGTTGTCTTTTTTTTTTGGCATCTGTATGAACAAGTTGAATAAGATAAAATACCGCGATTGGGTCCTTCATTATTTCGAAACAATAATGATTGATTATAATAATCAAAATAAAATAAATGATGACTTTTAAAATTATAAACTATTATATACGAAGTATATGTGTGTAAATAATGCTATTGATGATTAGTTCTTGTTGAATGTTTACATATGCAACATTATTTAGGCTCTTTAGATCCTACACTCTTCCTATGTCATTCAAGGTTTCCTTAACCCTCTTTTTTCTGTCAAATTAGTGCAAAAGTTAGTACTCTTAATTAATATAATATAACTTTTAGTTTATTTAATTTCTTAAAAATTTCTCTTACATCATTATAATTTTAATTAAACAAAATCAATTTGATGAAAGAATGGGAAAATGGGAAAATGTAATAAATAATGTGTGTCGAAAAGTGAATTTTGGGGAGTAATCTAGATAGTGGTAAAATATGATGAAAGAAAAATAATAAATATAGTTCAATTTACCATGAAAAATATGGATAAAGTTGGAGTTAAAAATAGAAAAGATTCTAAACAAGACAAAAATTTAGGAATTGATAACAGGACAAACAAAAGAAAACGGAGGGAGTAGTATATGGTAAGCGCTACTGGCTCTAAAGAAGAAAATTAAAGCTTTTGGACCATAATGTAAGCAAAATTATCCCTTTTGAATTTGTTTTAAAAAATGCTTATGCGCTAAGTTTTATTAGTAGTGATGTAAGCATACTTTTGCTTGTGTAGTCCTTTAAACTTTTAGTATTTAAATTGTGTACGGAAATCTAAAGCAAAGTAATAATATTAGTAAAATGACAGAGACAGAATCACCTACAAAAACTTATCCAACTAATCAAGCTGACTAGTAGCAGTAAATTTACATAATATCTATCTTATGCAAAGAATATGCTAACGAATTCACAAAGCAATCATGATCATTTTTAGGTTATGGCTTAAGTTTAGTTGTTATTCGATAAGCWTGATCATGATGATGGATCATGATTACTAATTAAGAGGCTTTAAAAGATGCTAATACCATATTAATCCTTTTGTTAGTTTGCTACTAAAATGGAAAAAAAAAATAATCTTTTCTATACTAGGAATGTTCACATGTATTGTATATGCTTCAAAAGGTGACAAAAAAGGAAATGGTCAATAAAGTTCATTCCAAAAGTTGAAAAACACATGAAAAATTGCTTGAAATAATGAGGCAAATCTTGTGATAAGAAACGTACGTTTCATAACAAAATATGATGAGAAAAATAGGGCTATTAAAACTAGATAAAAGCTAAAGAACGTTCCGGAGGCGTTAGATAAGAGAATTAAAAAGGAAAAAAAATAGTGAATCTAAATATATATTATATTGATTGACGAGTGATTTTGGCATGCAATATAATATTTAAATGATTTTAGGAAATATATTTAATATTTAACCAACGCCCTGGGGGCGTTCATTAGCAAGATCGTTAAAACTAGATAAAAGCTAAAGAACGCCCCGGGAGCGTTAGATAAGAGAATTAAAAAGGAAAAAAAATAGTGAATCTAAATATATATTATATTGATTGATGAGTAATTTTGGCATGCAATATAATATTTAAATGATTTTAAGAAATATATTTAGTATTTAACCAACGCCCTGGGGGCGTTCGTTAGCAAGATCGTTAAAACTATAATAGTACTTCTGGTTCTTTATGATTAGTAGCTTGATTATCATCATTAAATTAGCTTTTTGACCAATATTAAGGGCAAAAGAACCATTTTAAGGGATGGTACGATTAATTTAGGCAAACTTGATCCTAATCAAATTCTTATGATTGAATTTTTGTGCATGAAAGTTAGTCGTCTTTATATATAAAGTAGGTTGAAAAGGAATAATAACATGAATTGTAAAAGATATGCTTGGAATAATATGAGTTTTAACGTTACCATCTATCTCATCTTGCTTAGTTATGTATGTAAACTATGCTTAATTTGTATTAATATGAATCTTAATTATGATGCTTAATGAGGTTTATTAGTATGGGCATCGTGTGTGGAATGGTGCCGTGGATTGTTGTGTGGACGGTGTGTACACACGGAAAATTTCTAGTTCATATAAGTTATTGATTTAAAAGGGACGTGACATATAGTGACAAATTAAAATATATTTACAACTTTAGTTCATATTTTCACATGGATAATTTCAACTGTTATGAAAAAAATTTACAAATTTGTCACTATATATCCTTTTAAATTCATATCCAATATGGAATGGATACGAGATACGACCACAATGCATGACATCATAAGGCAACTCTATGGGATTGGGAACTAGTGTGTTGGCGCAAGATATGCCCCCGGCCCCTTCATTACTCATCAGTTCTTGGACAGTGAWTTTTCTTTTCTTTATTTTCTTTTGTGGCTTAAAATTAACAAAGGGTCATCATATATGGATTATATATTTATAATTCGGCTTTTTCACATAACTTCTCCCACACCTTAAGGGTGATGAGGGCTCCTCACTAAATTTCAATATCAAATGACTATTGTTGCGCCTTCAAAGAGTGTTTCGACGTTTTGTAAGTTCAATCGTTTGCAGCGTTCGAAATCACATCATATGTGAGTAATGATAAACCCATCAAAATGGGTGGAATAAAAATCCAATCAGAGGGGTAGTTTAGTAATTTTCATCAACTTCTTTCATGGAATACATTTTTATTTGCATAGACATTCATCAAAATAGATAGACCCACCTTATATTTACATAGATCGYGTTTAATTTTAGTGAGACGGAATTGTTGATGGTTCTGATGTTGTTTTTTTGGTGGGAATGAGAACCATGTGGAACCCACATATCCTTTTTACCTATTAAAATATATCTAAAATAATATAATATTATTTGATTAGTTTTGTTATCCCACCCATTTTGATGGGTTTATACTTTCTCCATCATATGTCTCTAGTTTTGGCCKCAAAAATTACGTGGCATTGTTGTATGATTGTGAGAACCAACTTTAGACTTCTCAGCAATATCGTTAGAAATTAGTCCGATAACCTCAATTTTGTGATGTATAATCAACGTTTTTCACCCTAAAAGCGACGTATCGCTGAACCGACTCGATTTTTTCTACACTTCTCCCACACCTTAAAGGTGACGAGGGATGACTCATTGCCAAGTTTCAGCCTCAAATGACGATTGTTGCACCTCCTACGAGCGTTTCGACATTTTATGTGTACGGTAGTTTGTTGCCTTCGAAACCCCTTCATATGTCCTAATTTTAGCCCCAAAAATTTCGTGCGACATCATTATATGATTGTGGGAACAACCCTTAGACATTTTGATAATTTTGACAAAATAGGTCCGTAGACGTAATTTTTTGTAATGTATAATCAATGTTTTTTTGGCCAAAAAAGACGTATCGATGATCCGACTTGGTTTTGCCAAGAAATTCTCCCACACCTTGAGGGGGGTGAGGGAAGGGTCCTTGGAATGTTTCGGCCCTAAATACATACCAAGCGTAGTGTCTCCTACGAGCATTTTGACGTTTTGTCGATTTGTTGTTCGCGAACTCAAAAGTCCCCCGTATGGGGACTCATTTGCACCCCAAATAATGTGTCTTGGGTTCATCATATTATCATATGAACACATGGTAAATTTTTTGGTAATTATTCTGAAAATTTTCCGGAGACCTCATTTTCGTCATGTATAATCCATGTTTTTCGGCTAATAAACGACGTTTTGGTAACCCCGACCCAGTTTTGCCCAGAAGTTCTCCCACTCCTTGAGGGTGTTGAGAGATGACTATTCCAAGAGTTTCAGCCCCAAATACTGTGTGTCGTGCCTCCCACGGGCGTTTCAATGTTTTGTCGCTTTTCCTGACACTTAATTAGCTTGTGGCCATCGAAACCCCATCAAATCTCCTCGTTTTGGCCCCATATTTTTACTAGCATCATTATATGATTGTGGAACCCATGAAAAAAAATCGGAAATTTTTCCGAAAATTTTCTGGAGACCTCGTTTTCGTTATATATAATCCACGTTTTACGGCCAAAAAACGACGTCTCGTTGACCCGTCACGATTTTGTCTGAAATTTCTCCCAAACCTTGAGGGTGATGAGGGATGACTATTCCAAGATTTTCGACCCTAAATACCGAGTGTTGTGCCTCCCACGGGCGTTTCAACGTTTTGTCGCTTTTTCATGAAATATGGCTTGTGGCCTCCGAAACCCCATCAAATCTCCTAGTTTTGGCCCCAAAATTTGTCTAACATCGTTTTATGGTTGTAGGAACCCATGGTAAAAATTTCGACAATTTTTCTGAAAATTTTCCTTAGACCTCATTTGCGTGATGTATACTCCACGTTTTCGACCAAAAAATGACGTCTCGGTGATCCGTCTCGATTTTTCGAGAATTTCTCCCACACCTCAAGGGTGATGAGGGACGACTATTCCAATAGTTTCGGCCCCAAATACAATGTGTCGTGCTTCCCACGGGCGTTTRGACGTTTTGTTGTTTTTTCCTTAAATTTGGCTTGRAGCCTCTAAAACCCCCATCAAATCTCTTCGTTTTGGCKCCAAATTTTGCCTCGCATCATTTTACGGTTGTGGYAACCCATSGTAAAAATTTTGATWATTTTTCCAAAAAAAAGCCCGGAGACCTCATTTTCGTGGYCCKAAAAYAGACGTCTKGGTGACCCGGCTCCGTTTTTCCAAAATTCTCCCACATCTTGAGTGTGATGAGTGATGACTCTTCGAAGAGTGTCGGCCCCAAATACAAAGTGTCGTGCCTCCCACAGGGTTTTCAATGTTTTCTTGCTTTTTCTTGAAAATTGACTTGCAACGTAACCCCCGAAACCTCATCAAATCTCCTCACTTTGGCCCAAATTTTGCCCGAGATCGTTATATGGTTGTGGGAACCCATGTTAAAAATTTCAGCAATTTTTCCCAAAATTTTCCAAAGATCTCATTTARGTGATATAACCATGTTTTTGACCCTAAAATCGACGTTTCGGTGACCCGGYTCTATTTTGCACATAACATCTCCCAGACTTTAAGGGTGATGAGGGATGYCTCCTTACATGTTTCAACGTAAAATGACGAGTGATATGCCTCCTATGACCAATTCAACYTTTTGTCAGTTGGGTCTTTTGCGACACTTGAAACCCCATCATWTATCCAGTTTTGGCCCCAAATTTTGCATGYCATRGTTATATGGTTGTGGYAACCAACATTAGAGGATGTTTTTCCAATTTCTATCCGYAAACCTCATTTTCGTGATATAATTCACGTTTTTTGCCCTATGATTGACGTTTCGYTGACRCGTCTCAATTTAACCAAGAATTTCTCCAACACCTTAAAGGTGATGAGGGATGTGTCGTCATCGCCAAGTTTCAGCCTCAAATGAAGAATGTTGTGCCTCCTCTGAGCTTCTCAACATTTTTGTTATTTTGTTATTTTAGTCGTGTGCAGCCTTCGAAACTCCATCATGTGTTCTAGTTTTAGCGCCTAATTTTGCGTAGCATTATTATATTGTTATGGGAACCAACCTTGGATTTTTCGACAATTTCGACAGAAATTGATCTAGATACCTAATTTTTATGATGTATAATCCACGTTTTTWCCCTAAAATTGATAATTCGATGACCCTACTTAGTTTTACCTAGAATTTCTCCCACATCTTTAGGGTGATGAGGGATTGCTCCTCATCAAATTTCAACCTCAAATGACGAGTGTTGTACCTTTCACACGTGTTTCGACGTTTTGTCGCTTTCGATGTTTGTTGTCTTCGAAACTCCATCATATGTTGTAGTTTTGGCCCCAAATTTTGTATGGAATATTTTTATCATTACATGGTTGTGGGAACCAACATTAGACTTTTCGGCAATTTCGACAGACTCGAAGATCTCATTTTCGTGATTTATAATCCACGTGTTAGGCCATAAAATCAACTTTTCAATGACTCGGCTCAGTTTTGCCTACAYTTTTTCCCACACCTTAAGGGTGGTGTGGTATGGATCCTAGCTAAGTTTCATATTCAAATGARGAGTATTGTGCCTCCTAAGAGCATTTCGATGTTTTGTTAYTTCGGTCATTTGCGGCATTCGAAACCCCATCATATGTCTTACTTTTTGCCCCAAATCGATTCTATGTGGGATTGTTATATGGTTGTGGGAACTGATGTTTAATTTGACCTTTTGGCAATTTCGAAGGAAATTGGTCTGGAGACTTCATTTTTCGTGTTGTTCAATCCACTTTTTTTACCCTAAAATCGATGTTTCAATGACCCGCTCAATTTTTGCCAAAACTTCTCCCACACCTTAAGGGTGATGAGGGATGACTCCTCGCCACGTTTCATCCTCAAATGACAAGTGTTGTGTCTCCTAAGCACGTTTCGACATTTTTGTCAATTCGGTCGCATGCGACCTTTAAAACTTCATCATATGTCCTAGCTTTGGCCCCAAAATTTCTGCGACATTGTCATATGGACATATGGTTGTAAGAACCAACKTTAGACTTTTCGGCAATTTTGTTAATAATTAGTCTGGAAAACTCATTTTCGTGACGTATAATCCATGTTTTTTCCCCTAAAATCGTCGTTTCGGTGAACCGGCTCGGTTTTTCCTGAAATTTCTRCCACAACTTAATAAGGGTGATCATTTCAGCCTCAAATGAAGAATGTTGTGCTTCCTATGAGCTTTTCGACTTTTCTTTTGTCAGTTCGGTCATGTGTAACCTTCYAAACCCCATCATATGTCCTAYTTTTGYCGCCAAATTCGAGGCATATACAAGGTGACCACAAGAATGACCCCTGATTTGCCAAAATTTGAAGTGTAWAGTCTCCATTATGTGACTTGCCGGAGCTCCTTTTTTGAATGAGCTCAAAATTTGGTGGGAGATTCGTTGGGTGATGTAGGATGTCATTTTTTTTTMMMGGMMGGYYGGGYYYA
>SNQN01000787.1:0-36824 GCA_008642245.1 Bassia scoparia | reverse complement strand
AAAYMRRTTTWWTTTTWAWRRTTTTTTTTTAYCYAAACGAAATAATAAGGTCATGTTRTTATTAACTTAATTTTATTGATKTAAARRTATTTTGACTGAACTYAACTTATTTTTATTAAACTGGACTTATTTTAACTGAAACTTTAACGAATTTCTCAAMGARRGGACATTGCCTAACAATTCCACWTAGAAGCATAGTGTAATAGTAAGAAAAGATGTTCAGAATTGTGGAATACTAATTGACTTGGGGGTGAAGTCAACACTATTAGCCTGATTTCTTTACCTATCATTCAAGGTTCCAAGATACGAGCCACATGAGTCATCCACCTAACACTAAATCTTTCTTAGGGTTAGGGTTTCTCTTACTCAAGCTTTTAATACCCTAGTGTAACACGCGCGCGCAACGCGCGCCGTGGTTCCACTTTTTATATTTATAAATTTTCGTTATTTCGAAACAAAATTTAAGTAATAATATTAAATGATGATAAAAGTTAAAAGTTAATATGGACAAGTAGGTATTGTAGATAAATTCAAGCTATATTTATGAAATAAATTTATATATGTAAAGTCGACAATATTCAAATATCATTAATAAAAAGTGTAATAATTTAACAAGTGATCCACTATTAAAGATTTTATAGAAGCAATCAAATAAATTGATAAGCCAAGTTTGCCAAAATTGGTAAATTAAGAAGGGGTTAGTAAAATTGGACAACAATGTTGAACTCTCCAAGTTTTTGCTTAATTTATGATCCCGAACAAGCGAAACATAGTCCACGATGTTTATGATAGGTAGTACTACAACAAAGTTCTTGTGGAGAGTCACGATGCAAAACAAAGTTCTTTCCTCCCTTTTACTGACACCACATAAGAGTCACGATGCAAAACAAAAAAGACAACCAATGGCTGACACCAAAATATGGCCAAACAGCCAAAACTTAACGATCGGCGCAATGAGAGGTTTGGTTCTCTTCCAGGTGCCCTGCGGAGTCTGTTCTTGTGGTTCAAGTGACCTCTGCCACGAAGACCTCTGTATTCTTTCCTGCTGATGTAAGACCACGAAGCTCCCTGTGCTTGTGGACTGGTTACAAATCCAGTTGATTCTTGATTGTTTCGGCAGTGTTGTGTCAGGGTCAACAAGGATAACTTCAAAGTACTTGTAAGTTGAATCCTGCAGAGAACCACTCTAAGCATAAGAACAATGCACATGTAACGCAATTATGTTCCTCGGCTATATTATTAAATTGGCATCAAGATCTTCCTGTACATTTGAACTCCGTTAACCCAAATAATGTCCACATGCCATATAATGGGGGACAATATATTTGGTTGAGAAATCAGAGAGACAAACTTGCTGAAAATAGTTTATGACGTTTTTAGAGAAATTGTTGAAGAACATATTGATCGACGAGAATAAAGAAGAAATGGAGTTAGTGAGAAAGAAGAATGAATGATTTTGGATGTTTACTTCAGATCCAAAGATGGAATAACAAGCGTGGATCCCCACAAGATAGAGAGACAGCATCAAAGCACTCATATTGGTATGTCTTCCTGCCTCTAGCTATTTGGAGCTTGTCCATGAATAAAAGCATTGCATTAAAGGCTTTTAAGCACATAATTTGTCATAATTATATCAATTTGTCAAATAGTAAACAAAAAAAACAATTGAGTTCCACTTCAAACAGAACAGAAGTACAAACATGCACAAACCCAAATGAACAACGTGGTTAAAGAATTGAAGCAACAAAGTTTATACCAATAAACTTGTCTTAGTTTCTAATTTATCATCCAGGCAGCTCATAGCAAACTCTCCATTGCAATTTAAGATAGAAAGAGCCAGTGTAGAATTTCTAACTAAAAAGTAACAAATGGCTTTGAATAGCAAGTGTCCACCTTAGTCACTAATCCTAACAGTGCAACTAACTTCAGTGTCAACCAACCAGTATATTATACACATTTGCAAAAAAGAAATATGACATAAGATTTTCTGATGTTCTTTTCACATATCATTGCTTTTAAAAGCTATACTAAAAAGAATACAGACACTTTCCAAAGTTTGCTGCATGTTTTTTGTTGCACTAAAAGGTTAGCTGATATAAAAACATGCGAGTATCATCTTTGATGAAAAGAACATATAATCATGAGTGTGGTCTGATGTATAATTTTTATTGCTATTACATCTTTTGGTCTGTTCATATATGGTGGTGGTCTGGTGAGCTAATGAAATACTTGTACAATTTTGTAGCTCTACACTTTTTGGTTGTGGTGCAAGCCTCATTCAGTAATCGAATTCACATGTCTTTTCAGCCCGTTGAAAACTCATGGATCATAATGGTGATGAGAGTGCATAAGTCAGGCTTTAGTCACATAGGTATTTTATTTACATGTTTTAAAATGTCAAGCTTGGCTAAATAGCACTTTGCATGCTTTATTGGCAATTGTTAAAGAAATGTCACAGTGAACAATATAGGTCATTTGAGCTGAAATGAAAAGAGATAGGTTCAGATTGTTTTAATTGAAGAGTGGGAGAGGGACTGTGGGAGAAGGTGGTTCTTGCATTACCTCGCATCAGTTGCGCTGTAATTGTTGTAAGAAGAGATTTGAGCATATCTATATGGTGATTTTTACTATTCCTTCTGCTTCTACTCAATCTGTTTTTGTTAATACCTTTTATTTGTTATCATTATTGTACTGCTAGTGCATTCTTAATTCTTTTAGCGATTAACTTCACCGGTTTAGTAAGTAAATCATCTCTTATTCTTTTTTTTCTCTGGTTGCTACAGATTACTGAATAGTTTTGCTGTGAAACATAGTTTGCAGGATCTTTACCAAATATTATGATAATTTATTGGCATAGATGTTATAATTTTTCCATTTCTCGAGAATCAATTGTTCCTTCTTTGAGAAAAGATTAAGTGCTCTACTTGTGCAGTTTAATTTGTATGGCTGTCTTGGTATACTATTTTTTTCCGATAAGTTGGCCCCCCTGATTATTGATAGAAATTAAAATATTGAATTGATCTAGATCAAAAAAGCGCTCTATTCGTTATGTTTTTTCCGGTGAGATTGATCCCCATGTAAATATTTTAAGAACATTTTGAATGCTTTACTATTGACAAATTTATAACAGAATTTGTAAATGGCTTTAATTGGTCCATCATGTGCTTTGATCTACAGCAAAGCAATTTATGATTTTTCCGGCATTCCTTGAACTGCAGGTGTGTATCACATTCAAAAACAACTAATAGATCAAGCATACCTTATGTTCACAATTTGGATTCAAACGCTTGATTCTTCCTCCCTAGCCTTAGTATTAGCGGTCAATACAGAAGTTCCATCTGGAAACAGATACCAAGAACGTGCTGTCAGGTATTATGGCATAAATCCATAATGTGTATTACGCCCGACGTTCGCTACATTTATCCTTCTAGTGGAGCATAGTTATCATACCAGACATACAAAGATTATTTGTGTGTCGTCTAGTCATCTACTTCGGAGTTTGTTAAACCAAACACATAATAAATTATCTTGAAACAACTGGGTTTGATACTTGTGCACCGCTGGCTTGTACAACTTAGACAAGTATGTAATCGCATTCAGGCAGCTCGGTTTTGGGTGCTCCGAGACATATTATGATAGGTTAACCTATTGCAATATGACTTGTGAATTCATATTCGACTTGCACTTTTCCTTCTCTAATTGGTTTGTTTAGAAGATTCTGAATTTTATTTTCATGCATATATTGCTTTAGCGATGAATATATGGGAAGTGTATACATTGTGGTGTATGTAACTATTTCCTGAGAGCATTATGAGTGAGATAAAACAGAGCATATCGTTTTTAAGAAGCTCCCCCAAAATTATATCTATCTTAATAAAAAAAAAATCAGCCAAATTTCTTTTTTTGAATCTAAATAGTCCGTTCAACAAAATGTTTAATTTCTTGAAACAAGTTTCTATTTCAACAAATGTTAGCTTCTTCTATGTCTCATGAAAATATGTCTATTCACAAGCAAATTGTTTATTTAGCAAAATTTGTTATTCATTATTTTCTATTTCATGAGCCAATTGTTCATTTTCAAGCCAAAGTGTTTATTGAAAGTATGCTTATATTTTCGAGTAAATTATCTACTCAATGTTTTTATTCAAGTGTAATCATTTTGAGCACGATACTCTATGTGAACAATATACGAACTTTTTTTTTCATTGTGAATTACTACTATGTGATGGTGATACTTACTGATTACAGCAGTCCATTTCCACCCAACATGCTCAAGGAGTTTGAACCGTCCCATATCGGGCATATTGTACATCACTTATAAACTATTCAGACTCACACCATTAACCTCGCTCTATTCTTTTGTAACTGAAACAAATTAAAAACATATACCAGTTTAAAAGCAAGAAATCGAATTAGTATTTCCAATTCTGAGATCTTATATATCTGAAATCCTTCAATAGAGGGAGAGTTTTCTATTCACCATCTATAAGTCAAACCCTTCAAAACCGATTCCGGAAAATTCAAACACTTAGAATGGGCCATGTATATTAACAAAATCTTGCATAATTCATTATCAAGGGGCATATATAAATATTTCAATTGATCATTATTTGTGATATATAATGTAGCGATAATATGTCTTGTACAACATACCCAATACAAAATTACTCACTAATTTGTTTGAAGCTTTGCTGCTCCTTTAAAATACACTTATTGTGATCGCATTCTTCAACTTCAAACGAGCTGCATTAAACTCTGATAGAACCTGACATGTTGTTCCTTTATCGAAGTAACCTGCAAACAAGCTTAGACTTTAAGAAATGCATAGAAACAGTACTGTACAACATTATTTGGAAGACAGCAAAAACAGGTGACTTGACTTTCTGTTCATCATTTCAGACACCATACTTAGGACTTGAGTCGCAAGAATTCAAGTTGGCTCTCCAGGAGCACCGCCTGCAGCCTACAGCCTCCATTTCCATTATTAGCTTCTCTCTTGACTTTCATAGCCTGATAAAATTCAGCCCAAAATAGATGACAGGATATTTTTTAAAAAAAATCAACACTATTATCAAGAGATAACACTCCCACTCCAACAGACTCCACACCCAGACTTCCAAACATAAAGTCCAATTTAATAATACGTCATTAAGCCTAATCTTACACACCTTCTCTGTCACGTATAAATCAAAGCGATGTTAAAAGAACACGAGTGAAGAGATAGAAAAATGTTAATATTAAATGTGACAGAGCACAATGAAGCAACCGTATAGTTGGTAAATCCCGACAAGAGATAACAGTTGGTAGGATGAACAGGATAAGAACCTTTCTACAGTGTCTTCGTGCTAGAAATTATATGTTGTGTACGGTGTACCCTAAAGAATACTGTCCTTCCAATTCAGAAGGGACTTAGCCACAAACATTAGTTCGGTTTACTATAGATTACAAGAGGTCTAGTAAGACCAACTCTACTCCAATCAAGTTCATGACAATAATTGTTTTGGAGATTGTCACAATTGTGTTGATCGAGTGTTATCGGGCCACAAAACAAATTGATGATGCTATATACAAGAGACGTAAGCTCCCATTGACTAAACGCTAAGCATATGCATCTTTTTCTCTGCCATTTAAGAGGTTTGTGTTCACAATAATGTGACCTCTGCTTATATGCAATTCCCATGTCATCAAAACAATAAGCAACAAATCATGTAGTTCATTAAAAACCCAAAATCAATAAACTTCATGAATTGCAAAAAGGAAATTTAAACCAGTCCAAGCATACACATAATTTCGTGTCTTAAACACAAACAACATTGTAGTGGCTATTCAATTGCCAACAATAACAAATAGAGCAAGAAGCAAGCATGAAAAGGAAATGGATATAAAATAAATATACCTGCTTAGCGAGAATGCAGCACGGTCGGAGAGTTGCAAAATCTCATAGTAGAACACAGAGAAGTAGAGCCAATCCAAGTCTAATTGGATGAGTTGAGCAGACTCAGAATTTGCAATATCCTTAAATCATAGATTAAGATGTAAATTGCCCATAAGAGTTACATTCCACCAAAAAGACAGAACTGGTTCAAGAAAAACATTAGAGCATAAAAACATAGCTCTAATTCCGCAACTCTAGACTTCATCCTTGCATTTCACTTCACAACATCAAACAAGGTTCCAAAAACAAACAAAGCAAATGATTCTGAGTTCTTTTTGAACACAAATGATTAATATAAACAATCAGTCCCAATGCTAAATTGTTTGTACAGAACACGACATTTTGCATTCTGTTTCATTGTTTCAAGCATTCTAAGATGCAAATAAATCTAAACAAGTCGTAGCATATAACAACAATTCGCATCACAACAAATCAAATGATAAAAATGCCAAAACCAATTCAAAATCAAAAAACAGAAACAACAGATCTACGAAATAAACGGACGAAGCAAAACATCAGATCGGATACCTAGCAGCCTTGTAAGCTGAGAGTACTCCAGCGGCTTTCTTTCCTCTCAGCGCTAGTCTTAAACTCAGCAAATTACGAGTGGTAATCCCTTCATCTTCAAAATAAAACACCTGGATCACCAGCATTCGCAGCAGTATAAAGCTTAGGTCAAAAGCTTCAAATTCCGTCGGCAAGATGTCAAGTCCTTCTCAATCGCAGATCTTAGTCGCGCATGACAGAACATGATTCAAATGGATCTAAAGGCATTATGTAAAATCAAATGATCTAATCACGAGAAAAGCAACAAATCAACAGAAACAAAATAACGAAATGTATAGAATCTTTCACTCTGAAATGATTCAAAGAGTGTGAACCCTAAAATCCAGACCCAAATTAACAATACCTCGAATTTGAAACCCTAAAATTCAGATCTCAAAACCCTGAAATCAAGACAAACCCTTACCGTTTCTCGTCCGCAGGGTACATCCGCCACCGTCGCCATGCAACCACCCACAACACGACCAAAGCTCATCCTTAAGCACCCAAACAACGCTTCCTTTAGCTTCCATTCCCCTTTTCAATTGCCATGGTTAGCAGACACCCATACAAATGACGTTCACCAAAGAAGTTATGCAGGTGAGGCGGCGACGGAAAACGTAGGATGGAGATGTAGAAGGAACATGTTCGACGAGAAAAACCATGAGGAGGTGAAAAGACACAGCTTGCGAAGGAGGAGGTGACCCATGAGAGAGATAGTGAGGAAAATGGTCATGCCAATGTTGGTTGTTCGATCTGATGAATGCAAAACACCAGTGTGCCTAACATGCACATGATGGCACATGCCATGGCAAAACGTCATTTTCACTGTTCATTTTGAACAGTAATTTATCTTGGCTTTTGGTTCGTTTAGAATTACATTTTTTTCATCTTTTTCTCAATTTTCATAACATTAATCATACTACTTGTATTGCAAGACAAAACTTAAAGGATACATAAGTCACTGTTTAGGCTAACAATGACAGAACCAGCACACAGAAACAAATATGGACCGCAGCCAGCACAACGACGACTGCCGCTCAAGGTCAGACACTAGCTCACTTGATTCAAAAACAGTCTTCTCGCTAAAACCAGCACACAAACAAATAGGACGAGCCAGCACGACGACGACCTGCACGCTCAAGTCAGACACTAGCTCATTTGGTTCAAAACCAGTCTTCTGCAAAGCCACATCCCGGCTGCTAATGTCTACTGTAGAATCTGCACATGCCTGCATGGTTAACAAAAGCAACAATGAATAGCATAAGCGCTTAAAGATGCATAACAGCTAGCTCGATTCGTTCATGGCTAGAGTGCCTTGCCATTGCCATTCCATGTTGCCATGGATCTAATCTTTGTAAAATTGAAGCGACAGCGCTAACACAACATGTTTTATAATTCTGCTGGTGAATTAAACGATTAACAAATTCAACTGATTTACACTTAATGAGATCTGCAATACTGAGCTAGTAAGAAAATTTTGTATAAATAAACATTCACATACAATCGCCTTTACATCAAGTAGATACAATAAACGTACACATTTTTTGCTTGTTGAATACTAAACCAAAAAATGAGTACAGATTGGCCGAATCCCCAACATAAATCATATAATTACTTACATTATTACATACACACGGAAACTCATTAGAGCCTTTGCATCCTGAGATCCTTTTTGCTCTTAGAAGATGTACTACCACACCTTCTTGTTTAACACTTTTCCACCTCTCAAGAGTTCTTTACGTTATCGCCAACAGCCTGCCAGCTAACGACTTCAAGCTAGTCTTACAAAATGACTGCGCATAGTGCAGCTCCCTACACAGATCATGTGTTACAATTCATACCAACATTACCAAAACCAAAAGCATTTTGCGACATTACCAAAAGCAACAGCATTATTCCAAAATGAAGCTTGTTTTAAAGACCAGGGACAACAACGAAGCATGTTTTTGAATTTAATATAACCCACAGATCAACAATTAACATACTACTTCAAACGCATATTAAATTTTCTATCATATTGCATATCCTAATCTACGACTCTTGTCAACAGTGAAATCTATTTCAGGTAGGTCTTAACACTCAAATGCATGAAACAGTTATGATCACCTACAGCGCTGCATCACCTATTCAACACATCACTCTTACAGTGCGTTTTTGAGCACTATACATACATAATAGTTGATGAAGTAAACCATCCAAACGCAGAAGCAGAAGGACGATCCCATCAGGCAAACATTAGTATTATCCATGAACACCGACTAGCTTATGTATGTCTTAGCGGGGATTAACCAAGACCTGAATCGAGAACTCTTTGCATTGCTGCCTTTCCCCTATAGACCCAAAATTTAAATAATTAAAACAATGAAATAATCCTAGCATTGATGAGAAGCTCAACAGTACCATGCATGTCAACTTAAATAACATGTGTATTCTCTAGAAATCTCATCCACAACGTGATCCACGAGTGCACATGCCGCTTATAATAAACAATGTTATTTCGTCATAACAAGAGGTTGATCTACTAATCTCAGTGAAAGGTCTATGAGACGGGATATATGCTTACTGGTTTGAGGGACTCAGTATGCATCCTTGATTTATTATTGATTTTAGGAAAACATCAGCCAAAAATTTAATAATCATCCTAGACACCCAAAATACATCAACATCAATCCTACAACACTACACTCTATCACCGCAAGTAAATTTAAAACTTAGAGTGCGTAGTAGATACTGTTGTAGAGTCAACAGTTGCATCCACAAGAAGCAAATTCCATATTAATCAAAAGAAATAGGTTGAACAGAACAGAAAACCCAATAAACGAAACTTTACAAAGTGGAGCACGAGATTGTCCACCATTTACATCAGTAAAACAACAGATAGGCGTCGACTCGCTTCGTCAACAGTAAGAATCCATAAGCCTTCTTACACCGTGATGGACATTTTCTTGACAAATATGGTGGAGTATTGTAAGAATCACCGTGCAAATATACAGCTCGCATTTGGTCGATATGTTTAGCATATCTTAAGTGACCTCTCTATCATGCAGAAGCGAAAAGAAATGAAAAAAAATTAGGAACATGTGCTTATAAATTCATTAAGAAAATGCAGTGAGAAAGCAGACACATACCTCACAAAATTTCATATATGCCTTCAAGCATACTCCTCAGAGTTAAAAATATAAACTAGACTTTTGATCTGATCTGGCTTGAGTCACATCTTAATTAAATCAGTATTCTGCATCATAGAAATGCAACTTAGAGAAACCACATGAATTAAGAATACATTTGACAAAAAATTCCTCGAATATTACATTTTATAGAACTTCAGGTAACCCCAAAGGGAGTGTGTTTTTTGTCTGCATGCAGGGTGGTGGTGGGTACCGGGGGGATATGTTTTGTGGAACCTACAAGTTGCAAAAGCAGTATTTTGATGAAACTCTGCCAAGAATTTAATGCAAAGTTATTATTGGTGATGAATTGCCAAGATTGCAATGCATGTATTTGTGGTTCGATTTAAGTTATGTCAAACTTTCTGATATGTGAACCTGTAAGTACACTAGATCAGATCATTCACATATATTAATACAAATATCACAATACATTACTGAACAAATTGCTTGAGAATCCCGATTCTCCAGGAGTTAAGACAAAACAGATTTTTTTTTCCCTGAATATTGATCAAGGATAATTGATCTTGCACAGTGAACTAAAATTGATTTTTCCGATAAAATCAAGCAGGCAGAAACCTAGAGCCAAACCAGAAATTCAGAGCAGTAACCACATTCAATCATATACTCAGTTTGAAAAAMAAAATAAATTTGGGAGCATCTAACATAATACAAGTCAATTCACATCCCAACCATGTGGTAAGCTAGCTAATACACCAACATAAAACAAGGGACATACCTCACTTTCTCTTGCCAGGACAATCTTTACGGTGACAAATCCAATAAGTTCATCACTTTGAGCACTAGGCCTACTACGATCAACAGCTCCCCAAGAAATTATATCGCGTCGATTGACAACATTGTGGAAAAACTCAGACTCATACCTTATAAAACAAAAATCAGGTAATGCCTCCTACTTAAAATAATAACTGCACTTAAATATTACGAAAGGAGYAGCGGGTAGAGGGAGAGGTTGGATAATTCACCTGATAGGGAAAATATCTGCATGAAGTTGTTGGAGGATTTCTAGATCGGAGGGTCCAATTGGACGGTATGCGATTGATGGACGGCGGGAGGTCTTTCGGCCTATCATGGAAGTTTAAACTCTAAAGCACTAATCTCCTGTAATAATGTGATGTATGTTGAGACAACGGAAAACAGTTTCTTCTTCCATCTACGCACCTTCAGCTAAAATGTTTGATAAAGTAAATGCCTGAACTTGACAATGCTACTCGACTTTCAAATATCTCCATGATTCACAATATCTAGCAAGCAGAAGAACAACATAGAGCAATTTAGGAATCCATGGAACTCATCTTAACTGGTCATCTCTGATTACATTTTCCAAAAATCTAAAGTAGGCAAGACGGAATCTATTCGACGAGCAAAGCCAAATAAGGGATTCCCTATCATATATTTCCCCTAACCTTATCAAATATTTCCCCACATCCATACAATCCACTCATTTTGACAGTATCAGAGATAGTAATTTCCTTATCAAATATTTCCCCTAACCTTATCTGTGCTACTTACGGACGGTCCTAAGAACCCGATTAAAACACTCTCAGAACTCTCCAATTAATACCAATTCGCATCACTTTTAATTTTGACATCAAATTTATATATATATATATTTTTTTTTGAAAAGATCACAGCTTTTCAAGCCCAATTTCAAATACTAAGGAAAATTTCCCCTTCTAAACCCTAAATTAGACGGTTATCAAACTTATCATACTCTTCAATGGTAATATACTCATATAAATCAACATGATGATTGAGCTGCTTCTTGCAAAACGGTGACCAATCATTTCAAAACCTTTATTTTCATGATAATCCCATTTTAATGTTACAGCAATAACTCATATGTCATATCACAAGCAATCAAAATCAAACACACTTTAGATACTATCAGCCACAAAAATTAGCAGAAACTTCCAATAGTAAACCAAAACAATTCAACATAGTAAATAAACAAAAACAAAAAAAAAATCTCAAACTTTCAATTGAAAAATGATCAATTAAAAAAATCCATCACAAACAACATAATCTTATTGATGATAACGATGATTAACGAGCAAAAAACACAAGATAAATTGAAATTGAAACAATACCTGAAACAAGAAAAGAATTTGTACGACACGAAATTCAAGAAGTTAACGAAGCAGTAGTATATATATAATATATATAGTGGAAAAATTGAATTGATGAGACAAAATGATCGATGTGTGTGTGACAGCAAAGTCGAGAAATCCAGATTTGGGTTGTGCTGTGCTGTGTTGTTTGGATTGGAGTTCGTGTTGTTGTTGTTGTTGTTGTTGTGTGTTTCTCAAATCTTCAATTGTTTTGTTCATATTCTCGTTTCGTTGACTCTTCTCTATTGTAGGCATGTCTAAACACAAGCACGTGGTTTGAAGGACTACTTATACACTTGAATTTTATAGGAGTTTTTTAAAATTATTTTTATTCTCGTAATGCGCTATTTCTATTTTTTCGATATCTATAAGTTCAGATAAAATGAAAAAAAATATTCCGTAATTTATTATTTTTTTTCATTTTGCACTTGTACAAATGTAGTTTTTGAGTATATGATGAAAAAGAAAAATTAGCATACCATCGATTCACTCTTTTTTGGGCTAATCAGCAATTTGAGATCGTTACTAAATGCTTAGGCTCATTTCAATTTTGCACGCCAAGTCATACACGTTGTGTTTGATACATATATTAATTACACATTACCAAAAAATATATAAATTATATGCTCTTGTAACGAAACAAAATAAGATCACAACGTACTATATTTTGACTTATATGTTAAGAGAAATTAGAAGATCTCTTCATGTATAAATAGTGTTAAGATATAAAATGTAGACTACTTTTAGGAACTGGAGATATATGAGAAGTTAACAAATTATTAGTTACATGAAAAAATGAACAAAACCAAGAAAAATTAAAGAAGATAAAGAAAAGAAAAAATAAAAGAATAAATTTTTTATTTTTTCATTTCTTTATCTCTTTAATTTTTCAAAAGAACAGTTCACAAAGGCTTGATCAAAGCTCGACTCGAGCTCGCGAAAAAATCAAACGAACACGAGCCGAACTTAGCAAAGCTCGGTCTCGGTTCGACTGATAATCACCCTAATATACGACCACGCACGAGTGAGTATGTTTCATACGAAGTATAAGTTCTCTGAAAATGATACATTTACTAAAGATTATATGATCAGTTGGAAATGGGAAATCCAACTCTCCTCCGATCACTGCACAGAATATAACTGCAACTGACAAAGAGTGATCGAAACTTTGTTATTCCAACTGTCAAAAGCAAGAGAAGCAGTCTAAGCTATACAAGTTGTCGCGAAGGAAGGAAACATGTCATGATTACAGACTTCTATAACTCAGTGTTCAAAAGAACTGTCTCAGCTTCAGCACAGTTACAGAAGCTGGATTCCATCGCGAAGTAGGGGGAGAGAGTAAACCACTCACGATACTGCTCATGTGATTGATCCTACATATACAGAGCTATTTGGGCCAATAATACATCAGGCCATGCAAAACTACAAAAGAGCTCCACTAAAAAAAACGATGCTCTGCACAGCTCAGCAAACTGGTCGCTTCCTGTAATCAGGATTCAGCATCGCCTGTTTTCAATAAGAATTTTAAAAACTCGATTAATTTGACATAGTACAACTAAAAAATGCATGCCGCACTTAACAATCAAATGACCTACAGGGAACTCAAGGTAAGTGAGTACATCAATAAGGAAATGATGCATCTAGTATGGAAAATTAGGTTTACATGATTAGAACATTTTTACTCCATTATACCAGCAAAATGAAGTCAGAACTATGAAGTTGAATAATATGACCAGCAGCAGGAAGGATGGAATAATAGAAGTGCGTGACAACTAAAGGTAAAAGAAAGAAATTTTACAACCTTGAGCAGTCCCAGCCAGCACCATCTCCAAGATCTAAGAATTTGACAGCCTCTATCAAGCGATCATCAGCCAAACAGTATCTGAAGGCACACACAAGACATAACCATGTGAAAGGATATTGACTCTAAAAACACACTCCTGGCAATTGTTGCATCAGGCAAAGACACAATTATTATATGTTTGAAGGATGCATGCTGAAGTAAAAAAAAGGCAAATGACATGTAAAAACTTTAGGTCGATGGAAACTCAGGCATTACAAAAACAGGACATGACAGCACCACCCTATCATGGAGGCATCGCGTCATCTGAAGCTATATCTAGTCAGTACTTGACTACAATGAAAGGCTTCAAATAGTACCTTCAGTATGTATTATAAACCTTATATAATACAACAGTGAACTAATCCCAAGTGCCTGAATGGATCTGAGTCTGATAGACGTCTATTAAAAAAAATAAAAAAAATAATAAATTAAAAAAAAACTAAAAATAAGGAAATTCTTCACCAATCGCAGATGAAGGTAAAAGAAGCTAGACCTGTTTTACATATATCATACAGTGCAGAAGATGCCAAATAGTTTGACACAGAACGGATAATAAAGTTCCCAGAACATACTCTCTGACTGCTTGGAGATCCAAGTTGAAAGGTGTTCTCCAAAAGCCTCTGCATGTTGGCAAAATTCACTTTATTCATTTGAAATGTGAATGCCACGTATTAGCAACTATGTAAATAGTGATGTACAACAATAGTAGTAATCTTCACTTGTAAAGAAAGACTATCCATGAGCCAGTTTCACAAAATGTACGAAGACAAGTATGCAAAAAGAAGACCTGCTTCATATCTCATACAGAAGTCAAATAATAACAGCCATTTAAGTACTGAGCAGGCCAAAAATAAGACACAGATTACAATTCTGGTCGGAAAATTTTGATCATCTTAGGTCATGCATGATTTCCTCACATACTTAATGTCATCTGCAATCCCAAAATTTCGTTTTCAATATTATCTGAATGCACTCTGCAGTAGCTCGTCTCCAAAGTCCTTCAACAAAGGCCCAGGACTTTCTTCTAAGGATGTAATGGCTAGAAAAAGGCATAAAGCTCATATACATTATAATCTCATATAAAGAAAAATCAAGAATGCAGTTCATGGCCATTAGATAACTAACTCTGAGCCTGAACTTAATCAAAGATTGAACCAATGATTTGAAATTTTTAAAAAGCTAACAATATGTTTTGTCTGGAGAGGCCATTATAAGCTTATTGAACTCAAGATGTCATTACATGAAGGTTCAACCAAGAAACATATTCCGTTTTTCATAGTGAAAATCAGAAACAAATATTCCGAGTTTCCTTTATGCAAACTGGAAATTATAGATGCTATAATATTGTTGCTACTTGTGCTATAAATTTCTACTTAACATAGAGGACACATGAGTAGTTATTGACTTGGAAAAAAAAAATTTGCAGAAACTATTAGCGAACCTTATATCAACTGAAAAGGCAAGATCTCGGAGTCTTGCAATCAGATAAGCAGCTTCTCTCTCAGATCTTGTACTGCCATTATGCAAATAAAAACAACTTCAATAACATGATATGCGATTGTACTAAGCAATCAACATAACCATATAAAGCATATAGTTAAACAGCATACTTGAGAACAACAGAAGCTGGTCCAAGACTCTGATGTAGTCTGTCATGGGCATGCATGTAGACTAGGCCACTAGAAATTCCATGGAGCATCCTAGTAACGAAATATCTTTTCCGCTTAAATATTTGTCCTTGTTCAAAAGGATTCCAAAATGACGGTGATTCCTCTGTCTTATTTTTTGCAAGTTTTTCACCAGCAACCTTGGCATAATCTGCGGCACTGTACTTCCCATCAAAACGAAAAGCGAGCCACTARAATAGCAAGATACAAGTCAAGTTGTAGCAACTATAGCAAGCAAAAGTGGAGTATAAACAAAGAAATTCAATGCTGTATACCTGCTCGCCAGTATTTGTCTCAAATCCACCCAACAGGATCAAGAGATTCGGGCATAATTTTTCTGATCTGCTCTGAAAGAAATTATGTCGATCAGTCAATTAGCAAGATAAGGATTTGTAAACAATAATGTACTCTGAAGAAAATGCATGTAGTACTATCAATCTATCATTCAGCAGAATTGATGTACAAGAATAAGTCCTTAATACAAATGATAACTTATTTTATCTTACTTGAAGGAATGTGTGAGCACTTAGCTCATTTGCAGCCATCATGTCAGCCTCAGAGCCACCAGCTCTTTGTCCAGGATATACCTAAAGAATTTTTCAAATCAATGATTTATGAAAATAATTGATTGTGRGTCTCTAATAATAATATGCATAAAGCACATGATTTGACAATGTATAAAGATAATGTGAATTTGTAAATGGCTGAACATCTAACCCAAATACAAGTACAAATCCATGTAAGAAAAGTTCACACAAGAAAGAGAACTCGAAACTTTTACTCTAAAAAGGTCTATCACATAATACTAGACGTTAGACACCTGCAAACCTCACGCTATTTTTTACTCAAGATAATTTTAATGACCATAACTTATTTAGCTCATGACCTCAATTTACAGCAGACTATAGAAAACCTCATAATAATTCACGATATTACAAAAGCGACAACTTGATGCAAATGGCAATTACTTATATAGTTGGGGATGGTCTAACACTATACTTAATAGGCAATATCATCTGCTTTTAATGACTCTTCCATGCGCAGAAACATGTCCTGGGTTTTCTTCATGAATCTTACTCCTCCGAACTAAAGAATCTAAAAGGTAAGATTCTATAGTCGTTTACGAGTAGAAGTTGAATCTGTGAACATTGACATGATTATTGCAATCCTACTTACATATTAACAAATTCTTCATCACCATCAGTATACGACATTAGCCTAGTAAACATACTATAATACAGTAAAAGTACCGCACTCCGAATGATATTTAACATCAGCTAAAAGTACAGAGAAAAGAAGGGGAGTAATAACTTAAAGAGAAACAGGAAGTTTCTCATAGATCTTGAGTATTTTCCCTTAATAAACGTCTGCAAAGAATGGCCAAAGACAATATCTTCCTCAAACTAAAATAACAAATATAATAAGTTCAGGTTCCGAAAACGAAGCAGTATTGTAGCAAAGATTATAAAGGCAATGCCTTTCATAGCTGTCATTTTTTTTTTTAAACAGATGATTCACTCGAACACACCTTGATATTTATACGCGCCGCTTCGCCGAATCCTGAGTTCTCAATTTCTCCCATATCCTCCTCGCCCAAGTACCCTAATCCACATCTTGACCCAGAATAACTGAAGATCAGCACATATACCAAAAATAGTTTCCACTTCTTATCAAACAATAATGAACATTGAATACAACCTAGAAATTTGATGGGAGAGAAACTGTAACGTGAAAAATCCATAATACGAGAAAGGGCCAACTTGAAAGCATGCAGGATTGTGATGAGAAATTAATTCGCTTCATTTGCATTATTTCGCCCAATGAATACGACGAAATTGCGATTATTCGATTTCTTCATCTCTCAACTAAAACTTCCAACAATCATCCCCTTGAATGAAATTGAGTGATTCTGCATCAACATTTTCCTAATCTTTTGATAGGTGCAATCTAGGGTTTAGCACAATCGAAGTTCTCACTGGATCCTCTCAGTGGATAAGATTGAATGGCTACGTTTAATTCTACAAAATGTAAAATCTTTCACGGGCTATTTGAAATATGTTCTGGCTAAAGTGGGCCAAAAGCGACGAATACATGACAAATAGCCAGCTCACTATTGTTCGGCGAAAGGAGTAGAAATGCAGTGATGAAAGGCGGAAATCGTAATCATTCATGGTACTCCTTTCATGGCGGCTGCATCTGCGCCCTTCTCAACGCATCTCAATGTTATTTTGTCCTCGATCATGGATGCTCGTGTAAGAATTCAGCTATATTTTACACCTCAATGTGTTTGAATGCATGTCAGCTCATATTTAAATGCATGATTAAAAATAATCATCTTCATATTATTGTAACGTAACGTAATTTGTCTGCATTTAAATTGTAATCTGAAGTAATGATCTGTTTAATTAGGTTATGTAGATACCAATGTATAGAATGTGAGCTACTGAGGGAGATTGCCTTGTTCTTCATCGTCGTCACTCGTATTATAGTATTGAACAAGGTGATTTGGCGGCCGTAGTACTAAGCGTGAGGTTTCGATTCGCAGAATTCGTGACGTCAGTTGCTAGTTTCGATGTCGATCAGAAATACGTGAAAGTGATAGTTTCGATGTCGTAGAAATATTCGTAACAAGTTTGATAGTTTCGAGTCGTGTGGATTGCTAGCAGATGTTGTTGTGTTGCTCATGTGTTTTTTTGGTTTTTCTGTTTCGCTTTTAGGAATGGCTGAGCTATTATACGAACGAAGAAATTTTTCGGTATTTGTGTGGATCGCATAATAAAGACAGCATTCAACAGCGTACTCGGTTGTTGAAGGTGCAGAAGCATGATCTGACTAGCTCTGATTCAACTTTCATAAATTACACTGCAAAATGATGTTTAGTTTTGTTATGTAAACGCATGAGCATTTTAATTAATGTCGATATTATTGGACTGTTTGCATTTGGAAAGCATAGCAGAACAAGACGCCACTGAAATTTAATTTTGGTATTGGTCGATCATTTCTGATTCCGCAGGCAGTAGAGTTTTGAAGAAAGCGGAGCCTGAAGGCATCATAAATGTATGTTAGTCGGAATCTAACGTTGGAAATCGGCATTGCAAATTCTTGCACCAAATGGGCGATTAGGCCAAGGTATAGCTTATACCAATATTTACGTTCCTAGCGGAGCATCATGTTAAATGAGCCGCAAACAGTCTAGTCTGAACATCTATATGCAACAGAAAAGGGGAAGTTGAAACATGCTATAGTGAGCCCGCTGCCTGGTGAGACGAAGGGTATCAGCGGTTTGAAGGTGGTTACTTAGATGGTTTGAACATACRGTTTCTCGTTTAATRTGTTTAAAACATTCTCTGGTMAACTTATACATCAAATATCCAGGTTGCGAGCCATCCTAACATTTACGTCTTGGATACCCCTGGCATTTTACCGCCTCAGATAACGAGTGTCGATGCCTGTGCCAAGTTAGCCTTGACAGGTGAGATACAGTCTGCTTTATACATAACCRGTTGCGTGTTTGAGTGATGAATAAAGAGGTCCTCTTTGTACATGCCAATCTGCCATTACCTTACATTTTACTTCTTCCCTCTTTCTTTCTTCGTTTTGCTYCAGGGGCTRTCAAAGACAGTTTAGCAGGAGAGAAAGCACTTGCAGAGTATTTTCTCTCCATCCTGAATTTGAGCTGCGAGTACCAYAAATGGGAGAAGTTATCTCGCCCCGAGCTTCCACTCGATGACAGAGCGGCATTGCAAATAAATAATAGCTTCAAAAACGAGATTCGAAAAGAGGACACCTCAACAGACCATACTAAGGTAACTTTACAAACTTGCTATATGAGCTCGGCCGGTCTGGGCATTCATTCTTCTTTCTTGTTGCCGAATCTGACATCTGTTTTGATATGCCCAGGATTCGGTAGTACACACAGTTCGTAGGAGTCTCTTCGAAGCCGTTACAGCCTTCAGAGGTAATTTACAAGATGATGAGGAACTGACGAGGCTCATACAAACAGAGTTCATAGTATTGAGAAAGGCCTTGCATTTGCCTACAACGTCAGACGAGGATACGGACCACAAAGTTGCTGTGAAATTACTGAATCTTTACAGACTGGAAGGCTGGTTCGTTATATATTATGACCCTCCATAAATGTAAAATAGTAAAACAAACTTACTCACATAGTTTCCATGATTCCATGGGTTTTGAGATCTAGTACAGCGCGTTAATGCACCTGGGTTCAGCGAATATCACATGCCATCTTTAAGCAGAATTGTTCTTATCACGACTTTCCTTGTCCAAAGAGCAACAGTGATATCATGATTCTGCTGCATATGATATAAGAACATAATGCACAAGATATCGGAACGAGTACTAAACAGAAAACTATTGATATCTAGCACAGCAGCGAGTAAGGAGAAGAGCATGTAGATAATACATACCGCTGAGCAACATCCAGTCCCCATTGGATTTATATCTGTTCACGAACCATAACTCCTAACAATCTACTGTAGTACATTAAAATATATATGGTTCTTATAGTCTTATGTCATAGAAAGATTAAACAGAGGAATTTAATAATGCAGAACTTAAGTGTAATTTGTTGCGCATAAGAAGAAAAGAAAAAATAATACATAATACTCAGTAAGATAATCTTTCCTGCTTCCGTCACCTAGAGTTTGGTTTCGCAGCTCAGAGCACGAACCTGAAAAGCACTGTAAGTAAGCAACAGATTTTCTCGAACATCTCTGAATAAAAAAATTAGCAGTAAAATCTAGCTTTTTCTAGACAGTGGAGTAGTGGGCTAACATTAACGGATAACTTTGTCTATATACAGCTGAGAACTTTACAAAGATAGTGATCCTACTACAAAGAGTTTCGAATATGGTATCTATACTATGAATATGAACACTGACAACTTAGAATAATCATCAGCCTTGACTATCACGAGCCAAAAGAAGGAAACAAAATGCGAGTCAAGAGTGATAAGCTATACATCACAGCTCAAAATGAATAAAACTTACGTACAGTGGCAGTGAGATCCAATCTTCCACTCTGCTGAGATACAACATTGCGTCGTTTAGATGAGTATATGGGAAGAGCTTCTCCCATCTCATCTTTTCCTATTCATTATCTCGCAATGCGGCCCTCTGGCTGTACTCGAATCAACTCTTCTGCGCTCTCGAGGCGTAAATGGGCTGAATGGGCAAAAATTGCTCCAAAAAACATCATTGCTCCCTGGAAGTAGAGAAACATTACTCTCGAGACAGAGACTGTCTGCAGAATCTATTGGTAAAATCCCATTTTGGGACCTGTTGACATTAAATTTGAAAACAAGGTAGGGGTTCGGTCACAGAGAAAGTCATTCTCAGGGAGTTAAGATTGCTTCTGGCAAACTCTTCCGATACTTGTTAAAGTCTGGCGATCAAATGTAATCACCTTGAGACCTGCATACATCAGCTCCGAAATTTGAGCTTCTTTATACTGAATCACTTCTCTCCGGGTATAGAAGAATGCTCTGCTGCATTAATAGCTTGATTACTTGGAAAATCTGTTCCTCAGGAAAGATAGGAGGCTTTAGAAACAGCTGAGACACTTACAGAGAGAGTCAGCTTGAGGTTTGATAGATGAGCTGCCATCGGTCTGGCCACATTGGAAGGGTAGGCAATATGAATCAAGCAAAAAATTATTATGGTCGATCGCCGACTGGTTGGGCAGGGGGTCCGCTAATTTCAAAGATCTCTTAAGCATAAGACTTCCAGCTTCACTATTAAGGCTGATATTTGACAATGCTGAACCATCACGAAGGTTCCAGCAGTACTAATTGTCATCTAGCATTTTCCTCGTATGGTTAGGAAGTCTCCTCTTTTTATTGACTCCCTGGTGACAGTGTCTATTACCATCATTTGCCTGATGTAACTAATTGGCAGAAAGCTGCTTCTGCATAGCTTTGGGAGAAATGACATTCATCTGTTGCTGCCTCTGCTCATGACCTGAACACGCGCAGTCAGCTCTGCAATTGGTTATCAGTGCTTTGCTGTTGTTGCCTCAACCTAACTAGTTCCTGATAAGAACATCTTGTCCCTTTAAGCTCTCGACTTCTTCTTCATCCCAAACTACCTAAATCAACACATGATTTCATTGAAGTGTTCTGAATTGAAGACTGCTGCGAGTGAGGAACATTAACCGGTTTGCGCCCTGTTAATACCTTCAAGGTTTTTTACCTCTCAGAAACCCTCATTAGAAATTCCAGCGATCTGGATCAACTTCCAAAAACCCTGGTTTACAGGAGCATAAGAATATAAGCATAAATAATAAAAGATAGAAGACCATGCCAATCAGCCTTTCTGAGAAATGCCTCCACGTACCCTCAAACTCTAAACAATGACAGTGCAAGATTCAGGAATCCGGAATTTTTTAACCAAGACACCAATTTTATACCATGGTAAGGACAGACCATGGTGCACATATTTCATGTAATTGTGCAACTTCGACAAGTCGCACATATAGTATATACAAAATKAGCAATATAGACTCCAACATCACCAGCAACACAAAASGTTTTGGAATAAACAATACACTTCTCTAGTGTCAAGACTCAAGAACAACATCCAACATCAATCAGCTTTCATTCGCCACAATTCACAGCAGTAATCTTTCTCCTGCCTTGCTAGCTCCAATGGAACTGAAATAAGTGTATCCTAAGCAAATACGCTTCTTGTGCACAAATAAAGTAATAAACTACTTCAAAATAGTCCGCCATGGAAAGCAAGATCCAGATTATGGATAACGCTTGCCATGTCACGTCAACTTTTCAATAGCTAGCCTAAATCCTGCTGCCTGACTCACTTGCATAACTCTATCATCTCCTGATCTTTTTACCCATGAGGGTACATAGCATTCTTCTTGACATCACAAGGAGTTTTTTTTTTTTTTTTGTTTATGGTAAAGAAGAATATTCAAGGACAAGCGGCTACTTCTTTTGTTCACCATGGGGCCAAGCAGGAGGCAAATGTCAGCAGAAAGGCATTCAAAATCTAATTGTGAAGCCATAATGACAAAGCAAGCACACAAAGAATAGATTACTGAAATAATTCCAAAAAAAAAGTGTGGCATAAACATTACTTAGTTACTTACAGGGTAAAAAATGACTTCAGAATTGAAATGAGACTGAAGGCAGTGAAAGACATGTCAAGTCTCCATAGTCGTCAAGAAAAAATAGATATGCAGTATGTTAATGAGAATATGAGACAACCATGACGCATACGATTTCTTTAGGAAGACTTCATGCACCACTGAAAATTCTTATTCTTGATTGATAAGCAATTACGCAGGCCCACAGCCACTTCATGTCCTTTGCCATCGCAAGCCAGATACATCTCTTAATCCTCAAGGACTTATAATTCACAATAAATACCATAGTAAGTGACCACTGAACACTGTCCTTTATTTAAAGACTTCATTTGCAACAAAATTCTGGCCAAGGGTACGAAATTCTTACCTAAAACTTTACTTCTACTACTTGCCAAAGTTCGTATTAGACTTCATCGATTATCAAGAATAGAACCAAATATCCACGTCCAACACTTGTCTCATGCTTATCAGTCAAGAAACACACAACTATGCAACATTTTGTTAGAAATTTGCTTCAAGGCATAATTTCAACAACAAAAGGAAAAAAAAAAAACACAGCAACCTAAAATGTGTACCTCTATATCGATTACATGAAAAAATCACATCCAAAAGTCTTTCAAATCAAGAATAGTTCAGTATTATTCATCAACGTTGAATCCCTAAATCCATGTCGTAACTCTGGACAGTTCCTACTTCCTAGTGCTTCGAATAGCCCTTACATAATTGACCCCCAGATATTCACCGGTCAGCCCATCACTCATAGCCCTGTCTGAGGACCATAGACTTCAAGTCTAATCCATCAAGCACAGTACAATACTACAACCAACCTTAAGTAAACTTCTAAACAAAACAATTCGGAACACAAAATGCCAAATTAAAATGGTAGCCCTTGGTACTAGTTTAGACAATATTATCATGATTCACATAATAAATAAGGAATGACCAAACATTAGTATACATCTCATTCTCAAAAGCAACTTACTGTGCTTCATAACACTAACAATTAAGTAAGCAAAACTTCAAACGACCACAATTCAAACACAAATCAAAGATCAACTGCTCTTCAAATACACTCAATTTTTCACCCAAAATACATAACCAACAACTAAGAATTAGTATTTCTTCCCAAAAAATCTTTTCTTCTAATTTACTCAATATATCACTCATCACACACATTAAACACCTTTAATTAAGACTTGAAGAAAACAATCAATCATTCATCCAAAACACATAAATCACAAAACAAGAATAAACAATTTCTTCTCCAATTTTCTTTTCACTCACAATTTCAACAACTCACAACGATCAAGAATTCAAGAAGGCAAAATGAGCTCAAACAAAAAACAAACCCCAAAAAAAAGAAAATTAAAAAAAAGGAGAGAAAAGAGAGAAGACATACATAAGTATTGAGCTGGCGTACGAAACTGGAGAAGTTGTTATGCTTGAAGAACTTAGCAAAAGATCCTTAGCAAACTCAGGAACATTCCAAACAACAAAACTGTTGATTATTAACACATGAAACACAGCATCAGTCCGAAGGATCATCCACCATATCATACGTTTTGCTCAGAAACGGCGCCGGCATATTGCACGCCATTATTATTGCCGCAATTACATTACTACAACTCGCCGTTGTCAATCGTTGATGTTGTTGTTGTTGTTGTTGTTGATGCTGTTGCCGTCGATTCTCCATTGATGAAGAAAATTCCGCCAATTTCACCATCAATTCAACAATCAATCAATCAAACAACAAATTAAATTACAATTGGTCGAATCGAAGATCGAAGATTGAATGAAATTAAAGCATTTAAGTAGGGTTTAGGATGAGAGAATCGAATGATGAATATTTACGGAATAAAATAATAACAATGACTTTAATGATTCATTGTTGTTGAATTTATTGGAGGAGAGAGAAAATTTGAAAGGGTGAGAAACTGGCACTAAGCGGTTTCAAAAGAGGTCACCAATGGCAATGCGAATTACACGCCCCTTTTTTTGGGTTTTTTTTCGATACGCTAAAAGCGTACCTCGTATATAGCGCGTGTTCGTGTAAGTTTAACGTTTTGATTAAATTAAAAAGTTATCTGGTTAATTTTATTACTATTCGACAAATGAGCGTTTTGAGAAGTGTGCTTTAAACGTTACGTTTTCAAACGCTAATAGGAGTAGCGTTTGAGCTTTTAATATTTAAACTAGAAAATAAATTACTTATAATTAATTTTCTAACATTATAAATACAACCGTATGTCGTCAGAACCCTCATATTGAAAAATAAAGTTTCGTTGCTACCCGCAACTTTCAAAACTACTTACTAGCTTTTCAGCTACCTCCGACTATATCTGTTAAAAGCTACTTACATCGCACTATTGTCGAATACGCCCATAATTTTTAAACGATAAAAATGTTGAAAATACATGTTAAAATCACGTTTTAATCAGTATAATTAATGTTTATTTCAATTTAATATTTCTATTTAAGTTCTTTATTTAATGTACCGTATTTGTTAACTTTTTGCTTTTTTTTTTTTCTTTTATTACTGTATCAATTTGACAATCATTTTTGTTCTTTATGCTTTGTGAGTTTGTGCACTTTGTTGCAATTTTATCTAATCTTTAAGTGTTGAGATTTTGGGATCTTAACCATCCATTTAAAGTTAATATGCTATTCAACAAGATAAGCTTCAATGAATGACTTGGTGGTTAATTGATCATTGCACTTACGTCTTTTCACTGTCGTTGAAAAAATATTGTTTCTTCGTGTTTGTATATACTTTCTTCGTATCATATTATCTGCAACGATTTGATATAAAATAGAGAGGAAAATATCCAATCGATTGATGTTAATACGATACGGATGGAGTATAATGGTTAAGCTTAACGAAATAAATTATTTAGGGTTGAGTTTTGGATAATTATGATATCAAGTTCACTTTTATAACAATAAGGCCACAAGCAAAATTCGACACATGCTTAAATTGATAATTTGAACGAATGATTGACAATAAAGACAAAAAATTAGAACGAAGTACGTAAAAGGCCAAATCGACTTCCCTTTGCCAAAAAAGACCATACAATGTGTAACAATTGAACCTTTGCCTTTACAATGCCTACATACTTGAAGTCCTTGATTTACACCATGTACCAAATTCGCCCTGCCTGACTGATACTCGTGCTTCGCGGACATATGTTGGCAACCAAATAAACTCGTGCTTCTTCAACTTATTACACTAAAGCTTTAACTAATTACTCGTACTAATCTTATGCTCACTATCTTGTTACTGAATAAGCAAACAAAGAAGAGCAACAATAATATATATACCTGTAATAATAAATCATGAAATACTAGTATAAATTTGTACATATTATTGAATAGTCATTCCAACTAGCACAACACCACAAGTCGGAAAACACACAGATATGAAATCAAAAGACTGTACATGTATTAGATCAAACTTCTTATTTACGACAACACAGAGCAACCTAAATGATCCTGAGCCTTCTTACGGACAACATCGTTGAAGGACATAGAGTAGGGATCAAGTMTGGTTGCTATGGAGTACGGTAAACGATAACTTCCTCTTCAGAACACGACGACTATGATAACAATGAGTAGAATGATCCCAAAAATCACCAAGAGCAAACAAACCTGCAAATTCAGGAAAACTTGAARGTAAGCCGCAAGAAAGATAACAAAGTTTGAGTTTAGAGGGAAATTCAAAAGCAATTTTCAATCCGTCATAGAAAGCATCCAGGACTTGGATGAGCAAGACACACATACGTTCTGTAATCAACATAGAAAGCAACCAGGGTAACCACCAATAATATAGAGAAGGCTCGAGGATTTATTATAATTTCACATGTCATTTTCAAAAGAAAATTAATAAGCTTAAGTTGCCCCTTACCAAAGAAGAACTGGATTTTTGGGACTTTGCTGCTTTGAGAAGATGGGTTGTTCCTTGTGTAGTTGCAGCATGAGAATTTTCAATGTTTGAACTGATATCATCTGAAAGACAGCTTATGTTAATCATGGTTATTCACAAGGACCATAAAGCAATTGTAACGAAAATAAGGATAGACCACAATTCTTACCGATCATAACACCCTGATCATGAACTAGCACTGCTAAATCTTTAAAAATCTCATTCACTTCACCAATCTGATGTTGTATTTCCTGAATGCCATGCTCCCTTTCTTCTATAATAGCCTCATTAAAAACAAGCTCATTTTCCAAAAGCACAACATCCTGTCTGCAGAAAATTATGTAAAAAGAAATTAGCGGCAGATATATTTCAAGAATGCATTCCTAACAGCACAGCACAGACCATTAAAGACTTTTTGGATTGCACAGCATCTAAGCCAAGGTGTGTTACTCAACAGTCAACACCTTCAATTATCGAAGAAATCGTGTCAACTCCACAACACTTAGAGAAGTTGGATACTTCATTTCAAACCAAAAACACACCTTTTTTTTTTGACACAAATTACCATTTAAGTTGATAACTAGCCAACTAGGTACAGATGTATATTTTACAGTACGAACAGCTAACATTATAAACTTTTCACCAACAATCTACATAGAGAACAATCACTCACTTCTTAGACTGTAGGAGAAGGCTCTGTTGCTCCTGCCTTTGCACTGAGCTTATCTCCTCATCATTTCCCGTAATCCTGCACCAAGATGAGATAAATCAAAAGCATATTAAAAAGACAATGTATGTGCTACTAATATTAAATACTGTATCAAATACAATTTAGTGTTTAATCGAAATTGGCTCAGAGCATTTAACATATAACCTACTAGTGAAAGACCGTGCATTACAATGATATAAATATATAATGATATGAGCTGTGGGTAGCATTGTGACATCAAGGGGACAACATAAAGAATCAATGAGGAGAGGAGGAAAGAGGAATAAAGAGAAACAAAAAAATCGTCCATCCCACTATAGTCAATTTGTGAGGACTGAAGAGAAAAGGAATTCTTTATCCCTTTCTTTGGAATTTAGACGAAGACCTTCATAAAATCCTACAATTCTCGTCTTTTCTCCCTCTTTCAGAGATACCACCAGACTCACCGCTAATGTTGTTCAAGCCAAACCACCCTAACTCCATCACCACTGCCACCATGTGAAGCAACTCAACTTTACCCCCTCATCGATATCTCCTTCTCCCTCACACGGTCACACACCATCATCGTTGGTCTGCGTGACTCCCTCGTCCATCTTCATTAGACGATGCCACTCCATTAAGTTGTAGCCATAAGCCCAGTAGCCCACAAACAATATATCCACGAACTTACACCCTACCCAGTGTTTTCACAACACTTGCTCCTTCGCCACAGCCATCGCATGTTTCTTCTGAACAAATATACTTCTCGCCCCATCTCACACACAAAGTCGCATTACACCCTAAGGTTCAATCTAGACCGTTGGTCGCCGAATTCCCTACACAAAAATCAGATCCTTAGTATAGCCAAATAGCGCCCCTCTTCCTAGTTACTTTTATGGTTTCTCAACATATCTACTCAATCTGGGCTATTAAGAGTGATGTGGTGGACAAATGGTAAGACAGGTGAGGTGTCAAACTTAGCAGTTAAGGGATTAATATTCCTTATACTTCATTCCTTCGATAAACTTCACCAACAGTCTATTTTTCCCACCCTTATTCCTCTCACATCAAAAGAAAGTGCTATATCTACAGTAATGGCCGTTTGATGTTCGCGGACTAACATTACACACCAAACTCATCTTTCTACAATAGATATTAAATAAAAGACAATGGTCCCTTTAATACTTTACCAGGATTAGTTTCCCATCTTTCCACCACTCCCACTCAACCATCAGCTTATGAACTTAAAGAGAGGTATGAGCAAAGAGAACAAAAACCCAAGGATGCCGTTCTTTGGACATAAGAGTGAATATGCAGTTTCTCTTTGTGCAGCAAGTCGTTTGCCTTCTGGAACTCCTTGAGAACTGTCTTGGAAATCTTGCGAGCTCTAGCATCAGCGATTTCTTCTAGCGCATTAAGTAACAAGTCCGAGCAAAGAGATGGCACACTACAGAACTGAAACTCAAGAAAGTTACCAAAAAAGAAAGTGAATTAAAAAACACAAAACACGCAAAATTGGTGTAAGCAGAATATAAAGTTAAGGGATCTAAAATTATTTATGGAACCGAATCAACATGTTTACGGGCCTTACACTGACTTCAAGCGCTGTCAGTTTCACTAGCTTCTTTAAGTTTCGCGGAGGTTTTTTAACCAACTGTCCAATATTAACCTTGACTTATGTCTGCAAAGAAAGAAAGGTGATTTTCAACACAGGTTCAAATCATTTTTCCCACTCTAAAATTCCCACCTAAAGAGATGAAGAAACTAAGCAAGAATACTACATAAATTTGTTGAAGGGGCTTCAACACAAAGAACTGAATACTACAGATCACTCACATATGCCAGTCAATTGCAACAAAATATCCACCAGTTGTAACTTGCAAAGAAATTGCAATTTAATTTTGTATTTCGTTACTTTTTACTATTAGATCCACTATTATCCCATATACCCCACAAATTAGCAACCAAAGTCAAGAGTTTTGAGACATAACTGAATTGCAAAAAACATCCCATCCGCAATCAGCTCACCTAGCAGACTACTAACTATACTCAAAGCCTCAATTCATCTCCAATCCAGGGGATGTATTAAAATCCAATAATGATCAGTCCTCAAACCATCGTGGCTTAATAAAGACCAAAGGACTACTTTATTTGAGAAATAATACTACACTATCCAAACAGAATTTCCTTCTTAGGACATCACAATTTGCTATCACAAACCACAACGAAAGCAGCGTAGCCAAATAACAATCCGATCGCAACTACCCACATCACCCACCCTAGCACAATCAACTCTCTTTCATCCTCCAAAGTCCAAACAAAGCTGCACACTTACTAGAACTCTTCGAAAACCCTCCTATATTTGGGAAATCCTACATTCTCAAAAAGATTCCCTTCTTGACATCGAATTCGAGATTAAAACCCCAATGTAGCCATAATTAACCCAATCAAGAACACCAATTTC
Organism: Bassia scoparia; assembly: GCA_008642245.1. Lineage (NCBI taxonomy): Eukaryota > Viridiplantae > Streptophyta > Magnoliopsida > Caryophyllales > Amaranthaceae > Bassia > Bassia scoparia. Next base: position 7,344 of record SNQN01000787.1, on the reverse strand, counting down.
CGATTACATAATTCAAAGTAAAACTAAACCCTAAACCTAAAAAATCAAACCACACATCCCCATCACCTAACCCCAATCAACAAAAAAACAAAAAAGTCAAATCACTCAATTAAGAAGCAGTCAACAAAACCCCAATCATACTCAATCACAGAATTGCACAATCAAGAATCAATACAACACGAAACCCTAATTTAAAAAAGGGTGTCAAGAAAACTTACAGACGATCACGAAGATCGAGGTATCTTTAGGAGTGCAGATTCCAGAAGAATTAACAAGACGATGAAACGAAATTAACAGCAGTATTAATCTGGAAGATTCCAGAAGCCACCGCTTGAGACGGGTCTTGATGCTGCTGCTGCCTCGTAACGACGGCAAAGGTCTTCCCGCTTCCAAATCCGCAAAACTCATCGTTTTGAACCAAGACAACATCACAAATCCCAAATAAATTTATTGAGCTGGGAAGAAGGGGTAGCGAGTTCGACAAAAGAGGAAATTACAGTTGTGTTTGCTGCCAATAATGAGTTTCGCTTTCTCTCTCTTTGTTGTGATATGAGCAAATTATGCAATAGTTGTTGATTTGGTTTTTGGTTTTGGTTTTGTTTTGTTGTTTGGAAGTTTGATTGACTTGGGGTTGTGTCAATTTGTGCGTGCCTTGTTCCTTTGGTTGCTGAGTTATGTGGTTATGTATGTCAGATTGTCAGGTGTTATTTACTACATAATATATCTACTTTATTCTTCTTATGATAATTATCCTTAAGATATTTTAATATATTGAGATATTCTATTATCTACGTATACTTATATGGTTAATTATTTAAGGAAAATAGAAACTAAATAATCTCATCTTTTGTGGTGTACTTTAATAATTCGAACTCAAAGTAATTACAAAATAATCTCAACTTAAGGTTGTCGTCTCAAAGTATTTGAATTCTCATTTTTATTGCTTTTGTTCATCCATTTTTAGGTTGTTCTAAGTAAAAAAAATGAGTTCAGTTATTTTGGAAACCACCTTGGGATTATTCTGTAACTAGTATTTTCTTGACGTGATGCTGCGTGCATTGGTAGAAGAAATAAATAATTATAAATTTGTATGTTTTCTTATACCAATAAGTTCAATGGTTTTTGTAATTGTTCATTGATGTTTATATTTAAGTTGGTTGATTTAATCAATTGTTCGCACAAATTTAAATAATAATACGCTAACATAATAAAACAATAATATATAAATAGAAATCAATATCGTAAAATAAAGATTTTACGAAAAAAATAAACGATTAACAAAGATTGATCAAATTAGATGATGAAATCTTTAGTACAGAGTAACAATATATATAAAAGTGAAATTCTCAATCAAATTAAAAAGACTACAAATTTGAAACATAAAAGTGGATTAAGATAAGTAACACCCATTGATGATCGTGAAAGTTCTTCTAACAATGAAATGAAGTCTTTTTAATTGTGACCTAAAATTAGGAGAAGAAGAGAGATTGGATTTATAGTAGAGTATGAAATGAAATTTTGGTATTTATACCCTTATTAAGTAAAATATATTTGTTGGAAAAATATATGCATAATAGAATGTATGACAATCAATGATTTACAATGAGAAAATTGATAAATTAGATTATCGATTAATTCAATGTATTCAATGAATATATGAATTGATTAGGAAATTGATGTTTGATCAATCAAGAAGTTAACTAAGAAATAAAGATTGACATATAAGTTTTGACCATATATAGTGATTAATCAAATTTAAGAGCTTAATTGATTAAAAATGAGTTATAAATGTCAAACTATATTTTTTTGATGAATACTTAATGGTTTGTGTGTAATAATCAATACAGAAAGGGTATAAATGAAATTTCAGTGGGGACACCATTGCCCCTTCACTTATGTAATAAAGATTATTGCATTACACTATTGTCTAAATTCATTATATTTGATGACAAATAAACGACAATGATTAATGTAATTAACGTTGATATTTTTTTCTCCTCCGATTTTTTTTACGTTGCACCATTCCATTTTCACAGTTTTCAAGACACAACTTTGACTACTAATAACTTAATTGTATTGTTTAAATTATATAAAATGTTGTATTTTAATAAAACTATACATTAAGACAAAAATCTAACAACATCTCACTTGACTATATATATTATAAATATAATTGTCAAAAAAATTGGTCAAGTTTACTAACTTTGACTCCCAAAAGAAAATTGTGCAAAATATACTAATTAATTTATTAAAATTATGCAATAAGTTTGATTAATTGATTTGATATAATATAATGGTTGATTTCTTTTGTTAAAACTATTTAAATTTTTATCAAATTTAGATGCATTAATACTTAAGTTTTCATTTTAGGATATTGATTGAATTAATTTTAAAATCTAATCATTAAGGTAATATTGTAACTTCATAGGGGACACCATAGCTCCCCCTGCTTATATAATAGAGATTATTGAGGTCGGATTATTGAGAGCAAACCACAAAGGTGGGATTATTTCCATTTTTTCTTTATTTTATTCTAAGATATTTTGTTCTCTACATACACATTAAGAATTTTGATATAACATCAATTACCGATGCATTGAAAAGATATACTTCGTTATTATTAAACCAATTGCCATATTAACTTAAAAACATATAAACATTTCACGATATAGTTTACCGATATCACATAAAATAATTATTAAAACTAACCGCTATAATTAATTTATGGCCATTCACTATGACTAGGATATTACTCCTCCTTAATGAGCACTATAAAAGAAAATTAAAAATTATTAGAATTTGCGAGTCCCTACATAATCAAAACAAGATTACAGATCGACTCCAAAAAATTGGTTTTCTCAATGAAAAAATAAATTTGATTTTCATGATGTTTGGTTTGCGATCCACGGCTTATAATAAATTCACTATTAGGTCTTTATTATTACAAACCAATTACTCCGTATTATTAATATATGTATTAGACACTCAAATAAAATTAGTTTTTTTGCGAGAAAAGACGTTTTAATTTTTTTTTTTTTTTTGTAGAAAACGACCTTTCATTTTATAAAAAATTATGTGAACGGGACCTAAAAAAAAGTTTGCGAGAAGGGACCTTAATTGGTCTGCGACCTCTGACCAGGAAAATCGACATGACTATGTTTGCGTCATGTGATTTATCACTTTATTTAATAAAACAAATTGATATATTAACGCATCTAGAATGCTCTTAAATTTAATTATTTATCTCTTAACCTAAAGGAGCGAGACGTCAATGTATATTATTAAAACAATCTTAACACACATACCATCCGACCCTTACCACAACATCTCTCCAAATACCTCATTTTTCATATTTATTCTTTTTTTAAAAAAATACAATAAAATAAAATCATATTTAATGTTTTTTTTTCCAAACCCAAATATCTGAATTCAATGTTGGTATATAATTTGACTTTTTAAAAAATTTGACGGTGTAACATGTAAAAAAACTATGTTTTTCTTAATCTTAAAATAAATTATTTGTGTCAATAATCACATAAAATACTAAAATTTGTATATATTAATACCTTGCGGGTGGGGAAAATAAACAGGATTTTTTATAGATCACAACAACTGACGGTTGTGGTGTGGGTATACTTTTATTTTAGTATAGTGCGTATATATGATTTGTAATTCATTTAAAAAATTAAAATACAATATTTTTTGTTTTACTTCGTCTTTTTTTTAAATTCTACACAAATATGGTGAATTGATAAATATTTTAATAATATCAGTGGGTCCAAAAAAGAGAAGGAGATTAAAGTAATGTATTGATTATATTTTAATGAAGTAATGGAAATTATTGGTAAAAAAATGATTGAAGAGAATTAATGAATATTTTATGTGTGACCCATAAAAAAAGAAAAAAATAAGAATGGACATCTATTTGGAAATTTCATTTAAGACAATAAGACATCTAAAAGAAACGGATAAAGTATATTTAATCTATATTAACTTGTATTTAAAAAAATAAGCGGAAACATCGAACATTAGTATCTCACTGTAAACTTCCAATCATCGTTAGACAGGTCTTGCTGTGCTGCCTCCTAACGAAGACAAAGGTTTCCCACTTCCAATCCGCAAAAATCATCGTTTTTGACAAGGCAACTGTTATAAAATCCCAGAATAAATTTCTGTGAAATTGGGTTGAGAAAGCGAAAAAGAAGGGGAAACGAGTTGCACAAAAGAGGAAATTACAGTTGTTTTGCCGCAACGAATGAAGTTTCGTTTCTTTGATTTGTTTTCGTTGTTGTTTTGGAAGTTTGATTGTTGTGTTGACGTGTTGTTGTCAGGTTAGTCTGCTGCCCCATTGCGATCCTCGATAGGAGCTAAGTTGTCATAAAGGGGCTGGTTCGATCTCTAGAGTCGAGGTCGACAAGTTGGAGAATTTTATATTTTCCCGTATGTTTATTTACATGTAAATTCGATGGGGGTTGATTTATTGAACTTCACTGATACAATCCACGTCTCAACATGATAAAATCCACAGAGAATTTTCATTTGGTAGTTGGTACTAGAATGAGTGTTCAACAAATACTCAATATGAAGTCCGAACTAAGAAAAATCGAATATTTGATCGTAATTTTTTAAAGATTTAGATGTTTCAAATCCGATATTTAAAAAAATTCTTCTTATATGGGACTTTTTGTACTTTTGATATTTACTATATATTTTAAATTATATGCAAAAATAAATAAAACTTAGCAAAAACGAGTAGAAAAGTCGTAATTTGAAATGTGATTTGGTTGATCCGATTCGAAAATCGAAATTTGGATTGGTTTTGAAAACTCAAATTACTCCCTAGATCTGTCTGAAATCCTCGATTTGAAAAAAATCAATTTGTGGCTTTATGCACTTATAGGTGACATGGTTATTGGTCGTATCGAGACAATCCATGTGTCAATTTCGCGCGCCTTTTGCCTTTATGGTCGTATTTATACAGGTAGACAATGTTGTGTCATGTCAAGCTTGTGCCAAGTTTCTAAGAATGAGGCTTGTGCACAACTTAACCATGTGTTGTCATGTTAGTTTATGTCGCTGTCCATGCCTCACTTATAAATTCTTATTACATATATTATGGATTAATCTTTAGAATGGGTGTCTACGAGTCCTAATACCGCTCATCCCAAAATTTTAAAATGTTGTTCATAATCAACCCATTGGCATGCCTTTGTGCTTGTCGTGCCAACAATAAATCGTGTTGGGATAGGCTCAACTCATGTTGTGTTAAGTTAGCTCTCGTGTCGGTCTGACTCGTTCACCTTCATTACAACCTATATATTCGAAAGCCTATACGCCTAATTTAAACCAAGCTAAAAGCGCCAAAACACACAATAATAATAGTTGAAAAAAGAAGAAACTCTATAACGATTATAAAGTATTGAACCTTTGGCGTCAAAAACAACAAACACATTGACAAAAAAAGTTTTGAAATGACAATCTAGCAATCATCAATTGATTTTCTTTTTTCCCAAGATAGCACATCTTTTTTAGATTATTTATTTCAATATAAGCTGCACAATTTAATATTTCTATGTTAAAAATAAGAATAAATAAGAATAAAGCGTGAGGTGAGGGAAAACGTACAGCAACCGTTTAAACTCACCTTTCTATTTACATCGGGAAACACCCTCATTCCTAACAATCCTTCATTCTTACACCAATCATCAAAAAATTCCCAAATCAAAAGTCAATTTCTTTCTCTCGATTTCTCTTAACCTATGTCGGTGAGTTTGATTTCTTGTTTTGTATTTGAATTTTAATTCATTGCATTTTGTTTTGGTGTTGTGTGATTTGAGTTTTTCAATTTCGTTWTTGAATTGGATCGAATTACTTCGTATTGAAAGTTGAAAGGAACTCCTCTGATCGAATTAGGGTTTGCTTAATATTTTGATCATCTTTTATGCGGTTGTATAAACTTTTGTTGAAAAGGAATTTAATTACGAATTGCAACTTTCTGAATCATGGTTTCTGTGTGTTGGAATCTGTCCTTGAGTTGATTCCAATTTTAGGGTTATTTAGCGTTTGCATATGTGATTCGTGGTTTCCCTCTTTTTTTTATATATAGCTTTACCTGCTACTGTATGTTTTATGGGAGAATATGTTGCTTGATTCGTTTGTCAATCTGTTTAATTGATTGATAAGTTATTGTATATTAAACTGAAGAAGAAGAATGGCATATTTTTAATTAGGGAAGTGATTGTTGATGATTTTTATAATCAATCTAGGGTTTATATGATTGCATATGTAAATACTAAAGAACAATGTGTAAAGCCTAACATTTGCTTCGTAAGTCGTAGCTGACATTTAAAATTTATTTCTAACTGCCCAGATGAGATGACCACTATCACTGAGCCCTTATGAGTTATGATCATGCGTCTGGCGTCTTCCGAAAATATGAACAAAATATAATTTCCTTGATCACATTCTTTTATTAATGTTAATGGTGTATTCTGTTTTCTGGCTACTTTTGGTTGCTGTTTAAAGCATGTGTCACAAATAAACCAGTRAMTTGTCTGTATTATTGCATATTAATGGTGTTTGCCCTATATCAAATCATTCTTGTCATTTCATCGAGGTTTCGTTCAAAACCATCCCCTTTGATCTGCTGCCATTTTTTTTTGTATCTTCGCTAATCCATGTAGTGGCTCATCTTTTATCTTTACTAGTTTATGAAAGAGGTATTGATCTCTACTCTGCATGTTTAAATATTGCTACAGAAGTGGTTGAGGGAACTTCTTCACTTATCCCATCCCGATGTGAAAATGCATCCTGTTTAAATTACTGTTRAATGTTTGCAGATCAAAAGTGTGAAAGTATGCAATGTCTCCCTTGGAGCATCTGAACAAGACATAAAGGAGTTCTTTTCATTCTCTGGTGATATTGAACATATTGAATTACAAAGGTTGGTTACTTGTGTGCTCTGTTTTGTATTTGAGTGAGGATATTTTAATATTTCAGTTGCAGTCATTCTTGACCTTATCTTATACTGGAAATTTAACCTATTTCCRTAATGCTATTATCCATGTCCAGTGAGAATGAGCGATCTCAAACTGCATATGTCACCTTTAAGGATGCRCAAGGTGCAGAAACAGCTGTTCTTCTTTCTGTAAGTACATTTTTGAAGACCTTTGTGTTCTTTTGTTCTTGTTTTTCAATAGAAATTCTGTAGGAATAATGTAATTATTTGAAAGTTCAGATTGAAGTGCTATGTATTTAGTTATTTATAGATTATTTAGCTTGAAATTTACGGGGCTTAGTTAATGATTGACTTTTCTGCTCACCTTCTTTTGACGTTTCCCAGCA